>JAEQBH010001915.1:0-276549 GCA_016808115.1 Tetrastigma voinierianum | reverse complement strand
TATATATATGTCTTTTGTATGAGTGACATCTTGAAACATGTCTATATATATATATATATATATATATATATATATATATATATATAAGTCTTTTGTATGAGTGACATCTTGAAACATGTCTGAGTAGACGACTAGTTCCTCATTTATAACAGAAACCGGTCCTTCAGTTATTTTCTGCAGCTCAGCATCTTCCCAATCTTCAACAACAGTGATAGTGTTTTCCAGGCCGGGTTGCCACAAGATAGTCACATTAATTCCCTTCAGTATGAACTTGAACTGGATCAGTTTTCCAATGGGTATTTCCTATTCCAACAGAGGAACATCAAAATCAGTTCCAACTTCGGTAGAATAATTTATCATTTACATGAATAAAGGATACTGATAATTATAGAAAATTGCAATGAATAACATACATATTTGAGCCATCACAAATACTTGATTATTGCAGTGAATTACAAACTAAGTTTTCATCTTTATGATCCAGATTATCAGCTATGGTAGCTCAATAGGAAAAACCCTTGATATAAACTAAAGAGGGGACCTAGCTTTTATACTCAATATTGGTTTCTCAGTGGGCCCTCCCACAATAGGCTTCAATGAGATCCATAGCCTATACTTGCCACTCAACTAGGTTTCTACCAAAAAGATGCAAAGCCCAATCCAAAATTGATCACTAATTGGGCTCATTGCTGTGATAAACTATCCATTAACCACGTTTTGTAAAACTAAAGTATTCAATTAATGTTAGCCCATGAATTTTCCAACATTCTCCGCCAGGCAACATTGGTGGTTACTAAGTTATTAAATTCATTTTGACAATAAGACTCTCGGGTTAATTATATAAAAAATTGTTTCGTATGACCACACTTTTTTCTTTTTCTTTTTAAAGAAATGATAGTCTATAAGCAACATCTTGATAAACTTATCCGGTCCAACATGGTCTTAATATTGGACTATGATGATATATATGTTAATCTCAACAAACATAATGCCTCTCATATTCACGAATACTTATAACCATATCGACATGGATCATAAACCCAGTAGTGTAGTAAGAAATCAATGTCAACATGTGATCAACATCTATATGCATTGTTTCTTATCAGTCCTCATTACAATTTCCTAGCAAAATGAAATTGTAATTGCAATTTCTCAACAAAATGAAATTGTTGCAATTTCTAAACAATATGAAATTGTTTGACCTTAACAAGTCATATGTCACCAATGATACTGCTAGATCTCAAAATAGTGCTATTTGACATCGATAACTTTTATAGAATTGTAATTCTTGAAGGGTTCAATATCTTAAGATACCATGTTGTATGTAATTCAATTACGACATGTTATAATATAATACTTAATAATGATGATCATCATAAAGATTTTATTTTTCAAGTCGCATAGCAATAATGATCAATGTTTACACAAAATAATAATCGAAATAGAAATCCACAAAATCTACCACTAAACCAAATAATCAAAAGACTCAATGACACCCATATACACAACATGTTCCTTGAACGCTATGGGCTTTAAACCTTTGGTTAGAGGATCAACTAGCATGGACTCAATTCTTATGTGTTCAATCACAATATCCCCTTTCTTCACTAAGTCCTTGACTATAAGATTTCCATGTGCTTGGAACCCGTAGTAATCTTATTGTTCTTGGAGTATAACCTGGCTGCATTATTATCCTGATAAATTACAATAGGTAAGTACAATAGGTCAAGAGATGGAATCAACAACTTGTAGTTCAATTAGATTTCTAAACAACTTGAGATGATGCACCACTGGCAAACTCTGAGCTTCGACATACATAGTCAAGGATGCAATTAGGCTCTATTTGACACTTTTCCATGAAATGGTTCCACCAGCTAACATAAAAATGTATCCTGGTGTAGATTTGTGATCATCATAACAATCACTAAAATTAGAATCTGAGTATCCAACTACCTCAAGATTATCTACCCTCCTATACACAAGCATAAAATCCTTCGTTCTTTGTAGATATCTCATGACTTTCTTTGTAGCAACCCAATGATCATGCCCAGGTTCGATAAATATCTACCAAGAACATTAACAATGAATGCAATATCAGGTCTCGTACATACTTGTGCATACATCAGGCTACCAACGACACTAACATAAAGAATAGTTTTCATGGCATCCTTTTCCAAATCATTCTTTGACACTGTTCATTACTGAGTTTATCTTCTTTCAAAATAAGTACATCACCAGCTTTGCACATCTGCATATTGAATCTTTTAAGCACACGATTGATATAGGCTCTCTGAGGTAGCCTAAGGAGGTTTCAAGATCTATCGATCGTCTCAATTCCCAACACAAAAGATGCTTCTTCAAGATCCTTCATGTCAAAATTAGCAGACAAAAGACGCTTGGTATTAAGGAGATTCACATCACTACTAGCAAGCAGAATGTCATCAACATAAAGAACCATAAAAATGAACTTGTTCCCACTGACTTTGTAAACACACTGATCAAACTTGTTCTCTATAAAACCAAAAGACGTCACAGTTTTTTCAAATTTCAAGTACCACTGACGAGAAGCTTGCTTAAGACCATAAATTGACCTTTTCAATCTTCTCTTTCCCATTTGCCTTAAAACCTTCAGGTTGTAACATATAGACCTCCTCACTTAGATCACCATTGAGAAAAGTTGTCTTGATATCCATTTGATGAGCTCTAAATTAAGAATGAGGCTACCAATACCATAATCAACCTAAAGGAATCTTTGGTAGACACAGGTGAGAAAGGCTCTGTGAAATCTATGCCCTCTCGCTGTGTATACCCTTTAGCAACAGAGCCTTGTTTCTTTCAACATTCCCTTTGTTGTCTCTTTTAGTCTTGAATACCCATTTGCATCCAATGGGTTTATATCCTTTGGGAAGATCAACAAGTTCTCAAACATCATTGTCTGACATAGACTGCATCTTATCTCCCATGGCAATCAACCATTCATTTACCTTATCACTATTGAGAGCTTCACTACAAGTAGTCGGGTTTACTTCTTCTCTAATGTCATACTTTCCCTCTTTGAGGTAGACATATAATAGTCATTAAAAATGGCAAGCCTTCTAGTTCTTTGTGATCTTCTCACTTCCATAGGAGGAATCTCATTTACAATAGGAGTGATTTCAACAGTGGGAAGATTTATAGTAGCAACTCCTTGTTGAATCCTATAATCAAAGGTGCAACATCAAGGGTGACGTCTAAGACTTTGCAAAGGCAAAGAAATAACATCCACATAGGTTCCTCTTTCATTGGATTGAGAGGGTATACCTTCAACAACATCCAACTCTAAAAACTTTTCCACTTAAGACTCAACAATATTGTGCCACGAGTCGAACAGTAAAACCTGTATCTTTTTTAGTGACTAAGATACCTAATAAAGTAGCACCTGGTAGTTCTTGAATCTGTCTTCTTTAAAGAAGGATCATAGATTTTTCACCTCAACTGGAGACCCCCATACTTTGAAATGATTCAAACTAGGTTTTCTGTTTGTCCATAGTTCAAAAGGTGTTTTAGGCATTGACTTACGCTAGGAACACAATTCAAATCTTAGGTTGTTGTTTCATGGCTTCACCCATAAATATTATGGCAAATTTAATATACTCATCATGCTCTTCTTCACTTCCATAAGAGTGCGATTCACGCCTTTTCCTACCACCATTTGTTCGGGACTACCAAGCATAATTATCTTGAGCAACAATACTAATATCTTTTACGTACCTTATAAAGGTCCCTTTTGTGGTCCAGCATCACCATGCTTCCCATAATACTTACCACCTCTATTAGATCTTACAATCTTGATGATTTTCCCCAATTGTCTCTCAACTTCAATGCGAAAGACTTTGAACATTTCAAAAGCATCTAACTTTTCTTTGATAAAAAATACATAGTCATATCGGGAGAAATCATCAATGAATGTAATAAAGTACTTGTTGCCACACAAGGTAGAGAGTAAGGTCCACTAATCTTACATTATAGACAATCTCAACAAATTTTGACTACAAGTTGCACCATTTTTCTTAGTTTTTGTCAATTTTCCTTTCACACAATCAACACAAATTTCTAAGTCATCAGAACCAAGATGAGGAAGAATCCCATAATCAATTAATTGTTACTCACTCTTTAGAAATGTGCAGCAAGTAAGCATGTCACAGCCAATGAAGATATCTCTATAGTCAAAGATCTTTTAGAAACAGTGTTTTCAACATTGTAAAAACAAGCAGATAACAACAACGATCCTATAAAGCCCATCGAGACAAAACTGAAATTTTAATCCTTTAGAGTCATAAATCACCTCGACTCTTTTATTTGCAAAGTGAAGCTATATCGACTTTGTCCAAGAATGCGAAAGGAAATTAAATTCCTTCTATACAAGGCACACAAAAACATTGTCTAAAACAAGTGAAAACCAAAATCAAATTCTAAAACAACAATTCCAATATGTTTAACATCAATTGATGTCCTTTGCCAACTTAAGCTTTTACTTTTTTTAGCTATAAGTATTTCTTATCCCCTATAAAGAAGTAGCAACATGAACAGTAGCACCACTATCAAGCCACCATGAATATAAAGGAACATTAACTAAATTATATTCAAAACCAACATGAGCAGATAACATACCATGTTTCTTCTTTTTCTTCTCTAGCCAAGTCTTAAACTTAAAGCAATCAACCCTCTTGCGACCCTTTTTGTTGCAGTGATAGCACTTAAGGTCTATGTTCTTGGCATTTCCATTTCCATTCTTCTGTTTCTCACTCCCACTCTTCTTGAAATTCTTGCTTTTCTTATGATTTTGGAAGTTGGGCTTTCTAGCCTTTTCAACTCTCTTTTGATTATTCAATTTTCTAAGAACAACTAAATGAGCAAATTCATTCTTTTCTATTTTCATCTTTTCTTCTCGACCACACACTTAGTGATAGATGTTCACTAGTTTTATTCAAGATGTGCGTGAAGTCTTGGTAACAAAGAAGATAGCGAAGTGGGAGCATAACGTTCAAATGAATTTATGAGAATAGATATCTTGTGCTTTCAATTTGATGCGGGATGCACCATTTTCAGAATGTAATCACTAGAGCTAGGAAACGGGCTAGCCCAGCCCATTCGGACCACGGGTGAAAATGGGTCGGGCCACTTCAGCCCATTTTTATTCGGACAAGCAATTAAGCCGGCTGACCACATGGGTTGTGGGCGAACGGGCTAAAGCCTAAAATGGCTTGGCGAATGCGGTCATATTTTTACGTGAAAATTCATTCTCATCAACATAGCTGAGGCTAAAGCAAAAGCTAAAAAAGCGCATACTCTTCAATTACAGAATTACTTCATATTTAAATAAAAATAAAAATAAATAAATATATATATATATATATATATATATATATATATATATACTATATATATATATATATATATATACAAACTAACTAATAAATAGTAGAACAACTAACTAATATCTTTAAAAATACAAATCCAAATTTTCAAATAAAATCCATATTCCGCTAATCTTCATCACAATAACATTTGACTCCACATTAGAAAGATGTACATCATCAATGTCGATTGAGTCATCATCATCATCTAAAAATAAAATAAACATAAGTTAATAAATAATAAGTAATTGTATTAAAATCTTATTATGAATCCTCAATAAAAAATTAAACTTACTAACAAAACCAAGCTAACCAATTACGGGTGCATATATGAAACTTAAATGCATTTCATCAAAAGCATAGAACTCCTATACTTATTGAAACCACGGAAAACCAATACTAAGCGGATTATGATGTTACAGCAAAAGGTTATAGGAATGCTCAAAACATCATACCATCCTTGCAAAATCATTAAATCTATTAACCTGTCTTTCTAATAACCAGAAGTACATCAAACTTTCAGGAAGAAGGAAGTGCCAGCTCGACTAAAAGAATCAGTCAAGAGACTTTCCGTGTTAGTTTTTATTAATCAAATTATGAAATCTATCAAATGACAAATAAATATTTCATTAAACAAATAAACATTTCATTTAAAAGAAAATGGATTTCGTTAAAGGAAACTTACATCATATGTAGGCAACTTCTCCTTCTCCCTTTCTCCTCTAATCAAAATTGGTGGGTGACTTACATTAGAAGAAAAATGAGTCAAGTTAATTGATGCACATTTGTTTCTATACTCCTCAAAAAGTGCATACAAAACCTTCTTAACCCTTTCTATTCTTTCTTCATAGCCATGTGGGTCAAGTTTTGAATAAGTATACTTTAAGAAATTAATCTTTTTGGTTGGATCAAGAATAGCCTCAAATGCAAGAACCACACTATATTCACTCCAATACTTATCAAAATTTTCTTTCATTCTACTGCACATACTTTGAATCAACAAATCCCTGTTTGCCAAGTTGGATGTCAAGAGAAGTTCTATCCTCCAAATTTCCCCAAAATACAAATTAGAAGTAGGATAGGATGATCCGGAAATCAAGTTGGTCATTGTATAAAATGGCTTCAAGAATTCACACATTGAAATTGATCTAAACCATTCATCATTAGATGGACACCACTTATAATTTTTATCAATCAAACTCAAATTCTTAAAAGCCCGACAATAATTGATTGCACTCTCAAGCATTGTATAAGTAGAGTTCTATCTAGTAACACAATCTGATCTCAAGCCAATTAATGTATCAATCCACCAACTTGTTGTTCAACACATTGAAAGAATTGTTTCTTCCTACTCTCTGAAGCCCTTACATAGTGCACATTTTACCTATTTTTAAGCAATTTATCACTAGCAACCTTCAAACCATCTTGAACAATAAGATTCAAGATATGTGCATAACATCTAATATGAAAGAACTCTCCATTGTAACAAGCTATTTGACAAGCATAGATGTTAACCAACATGTTGCATGTTATCATTTGAAGATGCATTATCCAAGTAATAGAAAATAATTTTTTTCTCTATTACCCGATCTTTTAAAAATTCAAGCACCTTCAATGTGTCAAATCTGACCTATAACGCTCCAAAAATACCATAGAATTTTTTTATAATTTTATTATATATTCGGTATAAATTGAGCCAACTTGGGTATTTTTCGGGAATTGTTAAATGAATGTTGATTAAATTATTATGGTTAAGCTAAATGCAAATATTAAATGCTAAATTGAGAAATTAATTGAACCTGGAAATAAACCCAAGTGAAAAAGGGCAAAAAATAATTGGAAATTGTGAAATAAGGACCTAAGGGTCATAAGTTAGAAAGAAGAAATGTCTAAGTGTGATTAATGAGAATTTAAATGCAAATAGGGACAAATAGTGGGCAAGCTAGCAATTAGGAGAACTTAAACCCAAAAATGGATTTTTAAAGAAGGTCAAATAAGGCCTTATGTGACATGGGATATTTAAGACTAAAAGTGGTATTGGAAGCTCATTTTGAGCAAAACGATTTGAGAGAGAGAGGAAGGAGGTGCAGGAGCACCAAAGTGAGGAGGTTGTGATTCTTGCTCCATTAAAGCAAGAGTTTAAGAAGATCAAAGTTGAAAAAGAGAAAGAAAGCTTAGCATTGAAAGATTGAAAAGAAGATTTAAAGGTAAAAGAAAAAATCAAACCACTAACCCCTTTCTACTTGTGTTTGGGTTTAATAAAACTTCAAATGTAGTATAAAAGTGTTGGATGGTTTTAGTCGGTTGAGATTGTTTTGCGCTGTTTAGATTGGTTTTGGATTGGTTTGGAGGGTATTTGTAAAAAGAAAGGGGAAAATGTTGGGTTTTGAAAGAAATCTTTGTCGAAATTTTGTCAGAGACCCTATTTCTTGTTTGGCTATAGATTAAGTTATATGTCATTAAAATGAAGTGATTCTAATTGGTAAGAAGCCTTAAGAGATATGAATGTATAGAAGGGACTAGGAGCAAATTGTAGCTCTAAGGCTCCTCGCCGCAGGATTAAAGGTGAGACTCGAGTAGCTGCGAGTTATGCTCTGTTTGGGTATTGTTATAGTGTTTGGCCATAAGAAAGTTGAGTTTCCTCATCAAATTGAGTGATTAAAATTCTGGGTAAAATAAACATAGAATAATTTACTTTGAGGAATTATAAGCAAATTATAACCCCAAAGTGCCCAAAAAATTTTCAAAGTGGAGCTATGTGTAGGAAGCAGTCTAGTGCAGCACACGCAATTGGAGTAGTATGGATGTAAATGCAATAACTTCAGGTTTGGTGATCCAAATTGGATTATTCTAGTTGGGAGAAAGAAACCTTAGAAGTATAGCTTCAAATGGTAGAAAGAGCAATTTACCAATTTATGAGTTAAGACCCTGAAATTAGGAATAGCAGTAGGTAACTAGAGTGAGCTAGGCATCTTGACTAGTTTGACATTAAAATGTCGTAACTTGAGTTTGGGTGATCCAAATGAGATGATTCCAATTCCTAAAAAAAAATAGACTCATAGAGATAAAAAAAATTTGAAGGAAGCATGAGCAAATAATGGCTCATGTGTCCCTAGAATATTTTTCAAGTGAAGGGGGTATCGGGTAGACATAAGCCACGGCGAAAACTCCTAGAATAACCTACTAATATGTGATTGTCATTGTATTTGAATGAGGGTGACGAGGAGAGCTCGCGTGAAGTCGAGATTACGAAGATTGGAATCAAGCGATGATTTTAGTTTGTTCTATCTTCTCCTATTCTCGTTTCAAGATTTGAACTATTTGTTTTTAAATGCATAAGAAAAGCATATTGAATTGTTTTAATTGATTTGAAGAAATTGATTATGAAATGTTTGCAAATGAAAATTGCATGAGTATTGAAAATGAACCGTTTATACAAATGTACATATTGTATTGTATGTTACTATAAAAGATTTGAATGCCCTTAATTGAATGTTAATTGTTTAGTTCGTATGAAGGATGAATTGGTATACCGATAGAGGTCAAAATAATAGTACTACGAACAATTGTATTGATGTCACTCCGATCGGCGGCCAGTAGGCCCAGCGCCGATAGTGTTCACTAATTGATTTTTTAATAACTGATCCAGCAGCCGCGGGGCCGTCTTGTGTTATAAAACCGTTTTTATACTGACCTGTAGCCCAGCGGGACCGTGTTGGTGATTCCAATATCCTGTATATAAAAAACATAGGTTAAATTTATTGAGGTAGAACGAGTGATTTGATTTGGTGTGACAAATTAGGTGAAAAGCATGATTGTGAATTGAAAAGTAAAGAGTATTGTGAAATGCATGATTTGATTATCTATGACTTATTGCATATGGAAGTGTGTATTCGGATTTGATCAATGAACCATAAATGATTGTATATGAAATAAGTATATATATTGTATTGACATTGATCGTCAAAGATCTGAAAGTTTGTTTAGTAAGCGCATGATTTGATTTAAGCTAAAAGCTAAGTGGAAGCGTATAGAACCACTAAGCATGAAAATGCTTAGCGTGAATTTTATCTATCTTGTGAGTGCGATTGAACAAGAGCAAAAAGCAAGATTGAGGAGCGTCAAGTCATAAAGAAAGAATTGCGGAGTATGTTCCGACATATGCATTCACCCCATATCTCTTTTTTAACATTGATATTTTGTAAAAACAATTTCAACTTTGAATATCTATATTGTAAATCATTTGAAAATGCTTGATATGCCTTTATATTAATTGTACTTTTGCATGAATGAAATGAAATGAAGCACCTTTAAGCGGCATATTTGAAAAGGTTACATGCCAAGCGAAGTGTAACGTTACGGCGTGTTTTTGATAGATGATTTTGATAAGGTGATTGAGTGACATTAGAGCAACCCGGACTCGGTTTAGACCCGCCAAACGGGTCGGGCCGGGAAAGGGTGCTACATGACCAGTGTGTGGAGGTTGATGTGAGTAAATGATAAAATTTTACTCTTAAGCTTCCAATCTTTATCAACATAATGCGATCGAAGAGATATACTAATATTGGTGCATGTAGTCCAACAATCAAAGTTAAGCACACTCTACCGAATTTGGCCCTGGTATTTTATACCAAATTTTATTTTCAATCTCATATTTTTTCATCACATCACATTTAGTTGTTCTTCTGAAAATACTTCTACAATCTTCATTCAAAAATTTCTGGTACTTCACAAACCCTTCACTTTCAGCAATACTAAAAAAGAGCAAATCATGTGAAATAATCAGATTCAAACAATATCTCGATTTATCTTAGAGTCAAATTTTCTCTTCCTCAACTTCCCTTCATAATCAATTAGCATCCCTCATATATCATGAAATTTAGGTACCATGGCATGACATTTAGGAATGTGGCGTGTAAGGTGAAGTTCTTGATTTACTTGCACAAATTAATTCCTTAACCTGAGCCTTGCATTTTGCATTTCCTTACCATCTTTACCAGCCCCAATTTTTCACAAAACAATTCCACACCCTTCAGAGATTAAAAAGTCTTAGCCTTTTTAGTGCACGTGGTTCCCGCCGTCTCATGACTCTCACCAACATTAGAGTTATTTACAAACTAGCATTTGTAGCATTTCACAATCCACAACTAATACTAGTTGGTTCCTTTTCGACACTAGAGGATGTCATAATGTAAGTATGTTATTGATTCAAAAACACCATAAGAAAATTTTGATAAAAAAATTAATATGAGAAATTACATCTATTTGAATATATGCATGCAAGTAGACCAATCAAATTACAGGATAATCATGTTCTATTTAGCTTGATCTACTATAGATTCTTTTTCTTTCATCGATAATTTCCGGGAACCAATCCAAGAGAATGATTCTAGAAGATAACTACTCGATTATTAAATAATTTTAGCCCCAAACAACACCAAAAATATAATTCGGGACCAGAAACAATTTAAGGTCAAATGATACCCATATATAAACTAGATGGATTTATGGACAAAGATAGTGGTAAAAAAGTGTAAGAAGTATTGCACAAACCGATAAAGTATATACTCAGAAGTCATATCAGCAAATGACACTACAACCAATTCCTGCTGTAAGGTCTTAAATTAGTGGTGTGGGGTTACTGGGGTATCGTGCATTAGTAGTGTCATGCATGATGCATGAAGAACTCATCCATAAAAACTTAAAAAGTGGACCAACAAAGAATGGGATAGTGGGATTTTGTTATTAATTAAGTTATTGCTTTTGTTATTAGTCAAAGTTATTGCTTAATTATTACCAATGAAACGTGGCAACGTTGATGGCCACTACGCTTTGCCTTCCATAATTTTATTTTAGGAAAGACAAGTTTTATTGTATTTAAACTACTCATATGACATGAGTGAACTGTGGAAGGGGGAATTGAAAATAAAAACTAGAAGAGCGAATTGAGGTGTTAGAGAGAGAGAGAGAGTTGGGAGGAATTCAAGAGGGGATGCAACGAATTTAGTTGGGAATGGGTAGCAAGTTGGAAAAACTAGAAGAGACAATCCGGGTTGATGATTCCAAACATGGGATCCCTGTTAAAACCAAATGCTATTTACAAATTTTAAAACACCATCATTAAAGAATTATTATCTAATCCCCGGCAATGGCGCCAAAAACTTGTTAAGACCAAATGCTATATACAAATTTTAAAACCCCATCATCAAAGGGTTATTATCTAATCCCGAAATGGCGGCTTATTTAAAAACTATTAAGACCAAATCTTTGTATACAAATTTTAAAACACCATCATCAAAGGATTATTATCTAATCCTCGGCAACGGCGCCAAAAACTAATTAACCAAAAGTTGTTTTGCATATTAAAATTATTGAGACCATTACTAGAAGACTAAAAATTAATCCCAGGTAAAGGCACCAAAAACTTGATACAAACCAAAAATACATTGTAAGCTCATAAGAAGAATAATTTTGTCACTAAATTCAATTAAAAATTTACTTTGGTCTTAAAAACTGCAAGTGCACAAGTCGTACAAGTAATAAAGTGGACATATAAGTCCGGATATCGTTCCCACGGATATTGAAGAATTTAATTCAACTACACCAACCGCTCAAGTTCTACACTATTTGAGCGTCCCCAATTTAGATGGTAGTAACCTAATAAGAATTTAAATCACGAGAGAATCCTATAGTTGACATAAAAGAGAAAAAATTAAATCCTAAATATGTGGGCTTAACCAAATTATTGTTGGAAGTAAGCAGCTTTAGGATTTCCTTTGTTGTGAGTGTCGATTCTGCATCTATTCTCATTCTATTTTCCCGAGTTGGAATACGAGATTTGTCAGAGGCAAGATAGTATAGTTTGGATTCCTCTTCTAACCGTACTTTTCACTGAATAGAGGTTCATGTTTATTTCTAAAACATGATTCTAATCAATTACTTGTAAATAGAATTTCTCTGTAAGATCTGGGTATTTTTCTTTTCCAATACTTCATACCCATTTCTTATGACTGCAGATTTCTTGCTTCCCAAGACAAGCCAATTGCAAGATTTCTACAACAAGAATGATGTCCCATCCTTGAATGCGAAAGAGTTTTCTCTTTCCTTGATTAGATCTCATGTTAACATGGGATCAAGATCATTCTTCCAGACCAAGGAGAAATCTCTAATTGATTAAATTGATATATCACTCAACCCATTCTCAAACCATGAGCAAATTGAGGATTTATCTAAGTAACCTTTCAGAGCTCATTAGTTTTTCAATATTAGTCTAACATACCCCCAAGTAATTGGTCTAAGCTCTCAAGAATCTCCATCTCTGTGTCACTCAGAGGGCCTCTTGGAAATCAGAGCCAAACAATAGTCCTTTCATAGGTATAAGCTACTAAAATTGGGAACAATTAATATCAATAGCAGCACCATTCAAATAAACTCAAAAATTGACTGAAATTTTCTTCTCATTTGCGAGAAAATACCATAACTAACATAAGATCTTTCCCAGTGGAAGTTTTGTTCAGCTGGATTACAACATACATTGAAATCACGTCGGGAAAAATCACTTTATGCTTGCAATCAACTAAAGGAAATGAGTTCAAATCGTTTGTTTGGGTTCATTGCATTCAAGCGATAATCTTAAATGAATTTGAACATTAAAATTTCAACTTGAAACTTACGAACAATATTCTTGTTTAGGATCCAATAACGAATCAAAATATCATGCTAGCAGCTAATACGAGAAGAAATGAAAAATAAGAAAAGAAAAATATAATACAAAAGAGTCAAAACCTAGGTACTCTGGTTCGTAGTTCTATTTGCCCATTTGCCTCGCTTTCTACATTCGTTTACATTTATAGAGGCCTAAAAGTTTGGAGGCCTAACTTCCAATGCCTTTTATGAATCCTTAGAATTTTTATGTGACACCCAGACCGCCACCACGTGCGATGTAGGGCGAGGGTATCCTATTCCTTTACTGTACACTAATAAGCATGTATCTTGAGATATATTCTGTAGCGTCGGAATTTCAAAATATTTTCAAGATCCACAAATGGGAGTGTTCAACTTATACAAAAACTTTACATTTGTTTACAAACAACAAAAGGATATTACATATACAAAATAGACCAACAAGTCTTCTGGTGGGCATCTAACTATGTGTTGACCTTGGAGATTGATGATGTCACACCCCGATTCGGTCAGGCCGAATGGCGGATCGAGCGGGTTCGAGTATGAGACTATATAATGGGACTCTTCTGTTTTTTTTTTTCTAAGGCTGAACTTGTACTGTGGGTATCTGAGCAATTACGTAATAACAAGTATTTACATATATAAAGAACTACCAGGAGTGGTGTCCATCAAAATCTATACCACATATCTTTTGAGTCCCATTTACATAAACAAAGCGTACTTTTACATTTTACAAATCGGAGCGCGGAACCTACATGTAGTGAACCCTTACCCCTAGTGTCTTTGGCCGGAGTATCTCTGGAGGAAGTTTTCGGACGTCTTACTCGCATGCGCACGCGGATTAAAAACGTGCTTTAAGCTTTAAGCTTAGTAAGCGTATCTTATAACTTATCACCCGGTACATGCATTTATCTTTGAATCATAATAAACATATAACAATAGCAGTCTCGCAATCTTCGAATTCGCGCCGCGGTTACATACATAATTATCCTTGTAACAAACTTATGCTTGTTCGGATCTCGTCTGATCTTGAACTTATACTTAGAGCAACTTATACTTACTCAGATCTTACACTTATGGCAGACTTATTCTTATTCTGATCTCTCATAGGACACATATTTATACTTATCTCCCTTGGGAGTTCACATAACTTATGCTTATACAGAGGTACCCTTAGGTACTACAAAGTTTATACATATACTATAGGGCTTATACTTATACTACGGGTTTACACACTTGTTCGGAGTACGGTAGGTACTATAAGTTATATTTGTATTCACGGACTTATCTTGGTATTCTTGGAACTTATTCTTATACAGAAGTACCCGTAAGTACTACTTGTTTAACTCTCCCAAAAGACACATACTTGCTCTTGTATCAGACTTATAAGTATTCAGATCTCCCAAGGGACATATATATCAGAATTATTCTTGCTTTTCTCGGCTTATATTTGACCGGATCTCCCCAAGGACATCTGCTTGAGCTTCTTTCGGACTAATGCTTATTAGGATCTCTCGTAGGATTCTGAGCTTAGACCTTTCTTGCAGGGTACCCATGGAGTCTTGCGGAACTTATACTTGTACTTCATATCTTATGCTTGTACTTTCAGACATATCCTTGTCTTTACGGAACTTATCTTGTATTACGAAGCTTATTCTTGTAGCCCGGATGTTATACCCGTATTATAGAGCATATACTTGTATTTGGATCTTATACTTGCCATTCTGGAACTTATTCTTGTATTTCGGATCTTATACTTGTATTACTGAGCATATACTTGTATTTCGGATCTTATACTTGTATTACAGAGAATATATACTTGTCTTACGGATCTTATACTTGTATTACGGATCTTATGCCTGTATTACGGGACTTATTCTTATGCGAAGGTACCCGTAGGTACTATAAGTCGGAACAGATCAGAATCATATCAAATACATACAAGGTCATATCAGACTTATGCGGAATATGGACATTAGTCCGTAATAGGTACATATCACATCAATTACATATACCGAGTTCATCACGGATTCGAACATATCCAAAAACAAATAGATTTATGAGTTTATATCATAATCATATTCAGACTTATACATATTCATGAAATAAGGTATCGAGTCATCTCCTTTTTATAGGTTTCATGACTTTGTTCTCTGGTCGGGCATTATGGTACCCAAAGATTTTCTGATGCTGATCTGAAGTATGCTAAGCATATTGGGTCTTATTCATGTGCTTTTTATATACATATCTATAGTCATCTACCTAGATTGGGAACCATGAATGAGATGGACCACTGATGCACAGAACCCAGAAGATATGTACCGTCGCTGAGCAGATGCGTGCCTTACTGTGCGGTGTCGTAGCAGCAAAGTGTGAAACCTTGCGTCAGGCGATGCTTGCGCGTAACAAAGAAAGTGTCGTAGCGGTAGCGAAGTCTTGGCCTTGATTAGAACACGCCCGCATGCGAAGTGTCGTAGCACTAGCGGGAGTCGCGAAACTGCCGTCGAGCGATGCGACCATGTAGCGAAGTGCCATAACCTTGGCGAGAATCTTGAAACACCGGTCGAGCGTGCTGCTCACGTAACAAAATTGTAGTAGCGCGCAGGGTGCGAAGCACCAATCAGAGCGTCCACTCATTCATTCTTGATCTGAGTAGTCATCACGATCCTTATGTCTTTCAGAACTCATAACCTATCTTAATCACATTCTGTGTTCATGACATATTGCCTTTCATGTTCATGTTCATGTTTTAGTTCGTTTTCATGTTTCATATGATATTCATGTTTCTTGAACACATCTATACATGTGCATTTCCTATATTTTCTTGTTTCATGTACATTGCATCACGACATTTCGGATACTTATCGGTATGACACCTATGTATTCACAACATTCATGTATTCTTGATTTCTCTATGAATCTACTTTGCTTAGAAATTAGAAATAATTCCAATTCAATCATCCAAACTCAAGTTATGGCATTCTCATGCCAAACTGAATCATTTGCCCATATTACCTGAGGGCGGTTTGAAATACCCATTTTCAGGGGTCTTAACTCCATATTTGACACTGGTTCTTTGTACTCCTTTGAATCTAAGGTGCTAAGATTCTTCTCCAACTGGAATCACTTAAATCGGAGCACCGAAACTCAAGATATGTCCCAAACAACCGGGACTACTCTATGTTCAAAACAAAACCAGAAATTGGCTTGAACATAGCCTCACTTTGAGTGAATTTCTGGGCCACATAGAGTCAGAATTTGAAGGTACCTATTTCGAGGTGTTTTGTTTCCCTTGAATTCTAGTTTAACTAGCAACTTGAATCACTCAAATCGGATAAGAAATGACAAGTTATGACCAAAATACTACTTTTGGTTCAAAATGAGGCATTGGAGTGCCGTCACAGAAAATTTGAATGCAGGTACCGATTAAGACAGACACTTATGGTCTTTGGTACCACTCTGTTTAACTTCTTGGTACCACCCTCGAAATTTCCCATAAATGGTGGTTTTTCTTCCATTTTCCATATTTTCCACCCAAACCAACTCAATATTCAATACACTGAGTCAAAACCACTCCATATCCATCTTGTAAACCTCGATTCTCTCAAATCATCTTTTCGATGCATATCTTTCTTAAAACCTTTCATGAATTACTCTAAAACAACTCATTATAGATTCATAACCCATACACAAACCAAACTTACAAGGATTGGTCGGGTTTGTTCTAACTAACTCCATTACTTGAACTTAAAACCATGAATCCAACCTCAAGGAGGATTCCACATTGCTCTTATTGCCATTTAGGGTTTACCAACCTTACCTTCAATAGTTTTAGGGTTAGGATGAAATCCTAACAAAACTAGGTTTGGGGACAAACTACTACTCCCATACAGTGCATGGAAATTCATACAAAACTTTAGAATTCCATGTAATATTAGAATCCATACAAAACTATACAAGTTCCATACCTTTTTGCTTTTCCTTTCTTCTTCTCTTTTCTTCTCTTCTTCTTCTCCCCTTCTCTTCTCTTCTCTACGGTTTGTTCTCCCCCAAAATGAGACCAAATTTGGTCTTAAATTCAAGATTTCTCCTTAGGCCATGTTTGGCTCCCAAAAACCCATTTTTTTGGGTTAAGTTTCAATTTATTTCACTTTAATCCTTAAGTTCTTCTCTTTTTGCAAATAAAGTTAGGCATATTTCTATTTTAACCCATAGCCTTCTTATTTTATGACTTATATGCCCATTTTTGGCAAATTACATATGTACCCTTGTTTTATCTCGTACAAATTCCGGGTTTCTCGTTTTATTTCCCGAAAATTCATATTTAATTTTTATTAAACCTTGAACATGTCCGAAAATTGCTAGGGTATATTTCGGGGTGTTACAGATGAGAGTTTTCTGACCTTCTTACCTCTGCTTCCGTACCTGCACGGATGAAAACCCATGCTAAGCTTTACGCTTAGTGGGAATAAACTTGTGGACAAGCACTAACACGGATCATCACACTTCTATACACATGCATGTACATCTAACATATCCTTATCATTTTAAACATGATTATACATATCTTATATTTACTTATCATATCATGTTACATTTCTTATCAATGTTCATATACATATCATATGTCATATTCAAGTCATTTGTTTATGTTGCAAACTAAGATGTAAACCTGTTGAAGGCATTGTACTCCTTGTATGAAGCTTGATGGTTTATAACATAAGGGCTTGAAGGCGTTATTATCGTTGTGTGGGAATGATGACCATCCTCTGGGAGCGGAAAGCATTTATCATTATCTGCGAGACAATGACCGTCTATAAGAACTGAAGGCATTGTAATAGCCCAAGCGGGGCCCTAATTGATCAGTATCTTTTTGCCAGACTTGTTTCCTAATAGGCGCCCATCTATCTCTCTATTAGGTTTTAAGTAGACAATCCTTAATGTATTTTATGTTCAGTACATATCTCATATTCTAAATAATTATTATACATCCAGAGTGATCATATGCGATATTTACAATCATTTATTCATATCTTTGCATTTTCATATCTCATTATATGCATAAATAACTATGATGGATTTACCATGTGACTTATGAGCTATTTATACTCCATTTCAGATTTCATCAAGCTATATATGGATGGATTTTAAACTCAAAAGAGCTTTCCATAGAGTCCGAGACATCGAAGCGGAGTTTGGACAAAAGAAATTATGACCGTCCGAGTTGAAGGCTTCCTGAGCGGTAACTACAATTAGAACCATCAAGGCCTACTATTTTTCGTGCTTTATGGACCTAATATGAGTTCAATTTCATCAAGAAGCTATATATGTAGATGGATTCTAGACTCAAAGGTCTTTCATAGAGTGGGAACATCCGAAGCGGAGTTCGGATAGAGAAATTATGACCATCGAGTTGAAGACTTCCCTATGAACAATGACTACAGCCCGGAAACCAGCGGGGGCTTACTATTTTCATAGATTTCTGGACCTAATATGAGTTCCAATTTCATAAATCTATATATGGATGGATTCTAGACTCAAAGGGCTTTCCATAGAGTCCAAGAACATTCAAAACAAAGTTCGGACGAAGAAATTATGACCAAGACAAAAACATGGGTTTTGGAGAAATTTTAACAGCATCTCCCCTAAAACCCCAATATTTCCTTAATACAAATATTCCTCAATTGAGGATTACAATCAACCAACCCAAGTCAAACACAGCTAAACTGATTCCCAATACACATATAGGGAAGACTTATGGTTTGCTAACCCCATCACACAATTAATGGGTTGAGGAGAGTTTCAGTCTAGAAATTTGGGAATCCATACTTGGTTTCCATACAACTGATCAACCCGCAAAAAATATTGCAAACAAACCAACTCCAAATCTAGTCTAAAACTGCCAAACACCACCAATATACCAAATAGGGTTCTTTTAGACCCAAATTCATAAAAAAAAATGGGTTTATGGTTTGATTTTTTCATACCTTAATCTTTTCTTTTCTTCTTCCTTCCTCTTGTTTCTTCTTCTTGATCACCAAACACGGAAGAATGGAAGAATTAACCCCTCTTCTCTTCCCTGCTCTCTCACGAATCTCTCTATCTTTCTCAAAATGAAGAAACGCCTTTATAGAACCACTTTTGGTCTTTGCTCCATGTTAACATTAAGGACATTTGGTTTTGTGCCATTTTTTTCCCATATTTTTGATCCTCTCTCTTTCATTTACATTTCCATAACTCATTATTATACTTTGGCATATAAATTTATAGTGTTATGACAATTGTGTCCTGAATTGTTAAATTACTAATTTACCCTTACTTCTTGAAATAATTTTTCCGTTTCTCGTTTTATTTCTTGAAAATTCTGATTTAACTTATATTACACCCTAAACATGTTATAAAATTGTTAGGGCATATTTTGGGGTATTACATTTTAAGCGGATTAATATTCGGTCGCGACTAAAAGTTATCGTGAGTTTTGAATTTTGTTGCGGGTTTACGTGCGTAATGGTCGTATCATCGCGACATGTTTTGTGTGTTCTTCCTTGGATTTCAGTCGCGACAATGTTTTCTTGGTCACAACAGTGATGTTGAGATGCTTCTTCAAATTGGTGTCGCGACCCAGCTTTTCTTGTCGCGACAACATTTCTGTTTTGGTTCTTGTTGCAGGTTTGCAGTCGTTTATAACGACTTGAAGATTTTATGCTCATTTTTGCTTGAGTTGCAACAACATATTTTTGTTGCGACGTTTTACGTCGCCGATATGATAACTCTATCCGTGGGATTTCCTTTGTGGTGACAATACATTGCATTCCTCGAATAGTTATGTCGTAACATGATAATCGTATCGCGCCACCGGTTTGGTCACGGCTTTGCAAGTTGGTTTCGACCTAAGTTTCCATGTCGCGGCCGGCATCTCTGTTTAGTTATAACACAACAACGTCTTGTATTATTGTCATCTTGGTCATGACCAAAGTCTGTATGAAAGGTTCTGTCACCATGCTTTGTTTCATATTTGCGACTTCATTTTTACATGTTGCGACCCTAGATTTTTGTGTTGGGGATGTTTTGCATGTCTGCTTTAATATTATCAGCGTGACACTTTTCTTCATCGGCATATTTTCCTGTCGTAACCTAGTTTTACGAGTCGCGAACATAACTGCCTTGACTTGTCTTGATGTCGCGACCACTTGGCACCTCATCATGTTAAGATCACTGTGGTTCAGTGATTCTGTAATCGCGATCTTCAGATCCTGGTGCATAAACCTACCTCGCACTAAATGCTCTCATATGTAGATCTCACTTAGTGCGATAGTCGGTGTTAGTGACATATCTCTAAGCTCTAAATCATATACCTTATATTCTCTGTTTATACATAGGCATTTATTGTTTTATCTTGTTATTTAAATTGTGGTTTAACTTAATAAAATCATATCCTTGAATAGTTGGCTCAGCTTTGTAATCATCAAATTATGTGACTTGATAAGTAAAACCTTAAGGCATAAAGAACACATATTCCTAAATAGTCCATAGTCGATCATTATTGTGGGAATAATAATGAAGTAAGACTATTATGTTCGAGAAAAGACCACGTTTTTCTTTGGTCATGAACATAGATGTTACCGGAACATAAATACATGTTAAGTTCATGTTATTGGTGACCCTCTATGAGAAATACTACATGGATTATGCCGGTGAATTCTCATTGCGGTAGTGTTGAGTCTTCGACCTGAATTCACCATGGATTCTACGCCCAGAGGAACCGTGTCTTGATGTAAGTCAATGACATGCTAACGGGATGGTAATACGGGCTATTTATGGTTGGGCATGCAGTAAATCATGTGGAGAATGAGTGATAGTGAAGGAATTTGTCCGGCTCTTAATTGAGTGGGGTGTCTATTGGCCTCTTGACGTGAGATTGAGAAATGCATGGGCATTGCTCGGGTGGGTTGATATAGGTTATCAATATCATTTGTTTTGAATCAATCTACTTGAGAATCAAGCTTGATTAAGTTGTATAAAGATGACTTCATCATGCTTTATTGCTTAATCGAGACATCGTGTGACAAAGGACTAATATCATACTATGATAAGGTTTTAGAGTCATTGAATTCACTTGAGTTTGGGTAGTTATAATGTCTTGCTAGAGACCCGATTATAACTTGTGGGCTTAGAATATGATTTGAGGCTACGCCAGCATTAGTGAACCTATAAGATCCGCGAGAATGAGCTATCATGGGATGTTGAAAATTCTCTCTTTAGCCCATGATTAAGCCCAAGCCCAAGCCCATTAATAGTTAATGGAATTTGGTTTAAATTCGTTTTAATAAAAGGGTTTGGGAGGCTTGATATAAATATGGGGTTTATCATCTAAAAAGTGGTGGTTCTTTTGAAGTGGGCAGTTTTTGAGAGAGAATTCTTTTTAGAGTTTTGTAAGACACTAAGGTGTCTTTGGTTTTGTGGGACAAAGACCTATCATAAGGTGCTAGCACATCCATCCCATCCATTAGCCGTTTATGTGGATACCTTTAGAGGGTTTTTGTACACTGCATCGTCTTGGCTCGTTGATCTTTGGATTAGTTTCGAGAAAAAGTTACGTTTTATGTTTCAGCGTGTGATCAAGCAAATGCGCACTAATCGAAAAAATTTAGTCTACAGAGGTGAGATCTGGATTTCCTTGATTCATTGTTTAGTTTCATCAAACGGCAGATCACGATGCGGTTCAGCGTTAAATTTTTTTTTTTTTCCTATTCGTTTCTTGCTCATTGGATTCCAACAATGGTATCGAGCTACTTGTTTGGCATTTTAGTGAAGCGGATTTTTATATGTGATACTCGCGTGATCTGTTAGTGTATTTGTTTTGCCATATGTGATGTCATGATCCATTAGTTCATTCGTTTATAATCGGTATAATCTAAAATTCATGTTTTTTTTTATGAAATTACGTAACATCATATCAAAAATTGAAAAATGATTCAGTTTAGAAAAGCTCTAATAAGATTAGGACTATTGATGATCAGAATCAAATTCTAAGTTCGTAATTCTTGTGTTGTAATTAAGATTGTTATAGATTCTTATTAATTAGTAGGACTGTTACATATTAAGTATGGCTGTTACAAATTCTTATTAATCAATAGGGTATTACATTAATGTTAGACATTAGAATGGTGTTGGATTATTCTTAATGGTGGACGCTTTTTCACATTAATGTTAGGCGTTAGAAGTAATTTATTCTGATTATTCATAATCGATGAAGTATTACACATTAATGTTAGACATTAAGATTAGGCTATTCTGAATTATTACACATTAAATGAGATTGTTCCAAATTAATGATGGGTTGTTAGATTAAGAGTAATCAGCGCATTTAGTAAGATGACCAGAATTATTAGTGTGATTAATGATCGGGAGAAATTTCAGACGATAACTCCTTTCGTACTAGCCTTAAAATTTGTTTATGTGATACTTATTGCAATTAAAAGACCATATTCTGTCGATTATGCGTTTGTATTCAATTTGCATGGTGCATATCATGGCCCTTAGTTCAATGTGATTGGCATGTATTAATTATGGGTTGTAATTTTTAATCGACGTATTAATGCGTTAATTTTTATTGACACAACATGTGTGTTTCTTTTCATTATATTAGCATACGGCGCAACGTGTATCGTTGTTTTATTGACCTGACATGTGTGTCTCTTTTTATTATTTGAGCATAAAATAGCAGCCACAATTATTACTTGTATAATGAAGAAGAGGCAGAATGGAGGCCCGTTCGTTCTTGGAGACAAGCCCGTAAAGCTAAGGTAACGGTAAGGTAAATCCCACATCTCCATATTGGTTTTCAAATCACCTTAGGAAATGGGCCATGACATGTCAACGTTTACATTATGTATTAATATGTAGCCATGTGATGCATGGATATGTTTATAAGTTTGCCTAACAACTTGATAATTATCATAAAATATTAGTCATAAAATGTCATCCATAATTTAACAATTGTCAATGCTTGATCGTCTTTATATCGTTTACGCAAAAGCGAGGGTGTATTGGAGCACATCCTTAGGAAGACATGATGATGGATAATGGTGATATCCATAAGATTGAATAGTTGAGACTCCTTCAGACTATCATATGGTTTTGGGGCACAAGGGCATAAAAGGAAAGAGTTTTCTACCTAGTTAACCCAAGTTTAAGTGTTATGCCAAAGCTAATTTGGAATTTAAGTCAACGTGGATTTTCACCCACTAAGAAACTATAAGATTTTTGTGTTAATTAAGAAGTTAATGGTACAGTAGAGTATTAAAGACCTCATTATTAAAGCTTGCATATTTTGTATAGACTAATGGCATCAAACAACACATCAACATTTACTCTGCGATCATCCTTGAAAAAGGAAAAAGCAATAGGACAAACTTCATAATTGGTCTCAAAATTTTAAAGTTGTCCTTAAACAAGAAGAGGAAGATGTATGTTCTTGATAATTAAATCCTAATGAACCTCACACTAAACAATGCCCCACGAGCGAAAGGTCTTATAGTAAGCATTTGAATGACTCTGTGAATGTAACATGTCTTATGCTTACAACCATAAACTCTGAGCTTCATAAGCAATTTAAGGAAATGGAGGCATTTGATATGATGGTGCATCTCAAGGAAATGTTCCAAGAGCAAGCTCGTCAAGAAAGGTTTACAACCACCAAAGCATTGATTGCATGCAAGATGACTCTAGTGCCGATAAGTGCATGTGCTAGATGAAGGATCTCATCGATCGGCTTGATAAGCTTGGTGCTCTATTAGTCATGAGTTGGCTGCGATACGATTCTAGGTTCATTACGAGATCTTATGGTGGTGTTATGAACTACAATATGCACCATATGGAGAAATCTATTCTTGAGTTACATGGAATGTTAAGAATGTTGGGGCGAACCTTGAAAAGATAGGCGATTGCTTATGGATCAAGGGGAAGGCATGAAAAGAAAGAAAGGGAAGGCGAAAGCTGATAAGGCCAAGAAGGCAGGGCAGTCCAAGCCTAAGGCCAAGAAGCGAGCCGGCCAGGAGGAGTTTAGCCTGTACGCCAATGAGCAAGGTCATTGGAAGGAATTGCAAGCTCTACTTGGAAGATCACGAAGAAAAGAAGAGTAAGCGAGGCTACCACTTGGAGTATTTATGTGCAAGTCAATCTGTCTATACCTTCATGGGTATTAGATACTAGATGTGGATCTCACATTTGTGTAAATGTCTGTACATGACGATAAATCGATAATTTGCAAGGTGAAGTGGACCTCACGGTAGGGAATGGAGCAGGATTCTTTTATTATTGTAGGGAGTTTATGATTTGACTTTGCCTAGTGGACTTGTTTTAATTAAAGAATTGTTATTATGTGCACACATTGTGAAGCGAAACATTATTTGAGTTCTGTTTAGACGTGTGGATGGATTTCACTTTATTATTAAAGATAATATTTTCTCATCTATAATCACCGGACATTTTTATGGGAATGCTCATTTATCTAATGGTCTCGTTCTAAACTTAGGAACAACCCAAGGCCATCTATAACACATCGATACTAAGGTTCAAGTCCAGTGACTTGAGATCCGACCTACTGGCATTGTCGTTTAGGCCATGTCAATGAGAAACATCTTCATCCATCAAGATGGGCTAATACATTCATTTGGCTTAGAGTCATTTGAAACATGTGAATCTTGTTTACTAGGCAAAATGACCAAGGCCCCTTTTGTTGGACACAGTGAGAGGGCTAGTGACTTATTGGGCCTTGTACATACAGATGTTTGTGGATCAATAAGCTCAATTGCTAGAGGAGGTTATCAGTACTTCATTACTTTTACCGATGACTTTAGTAGATATGGTTACATCTACTTAATGGGGCATAAGTGAATCATTTGAAAGTTCAAATTATTCCAGGACAAAGGCCAAAATGCAGAATGTCTTGGAAGAATATAAACGCCGATCTGATCGGTGGTGAATATTAAGCGAAATTTTGATGATCATCTTAGAATTGTGGGATAGTCTCCCATGACTCCTCCTCCTGGAATTTCACAATGGAATGGGTGTATCTAAAAGAATCGAACTTTATTAGACATGGTTCGATCTATGATAGAGTCGACATATCTTCGATATCATACGGGGATATGCATTGTTAGAAATGCTACATTCTTATTGAATAGAATTCCATCGAAAGCGGTTGAGAAAACACTATATGAGTTGTGGATAGGAAAGCGTCCTGGTTTGTCTTTTCTCAATATTTGGGGTTGTGAAGCTTATGTAAGCGTCGAATACGATAAGCTAGCATCAGGCATCATGATAAAGTGCTTATTTGTGGGGTATCGAAAGGAAACAAAAGGGTACTACTTTTACATCCATTTGAGAGCAAAGTTTGTTGCTTTCGTAATGGAGTCTTTTGGAAGAGAGTTCATTTCCAAAAGTGATGGGAGTAAGACATCTCTTGGAAAAGTTCAAGAACCACAGAGTTTGCCACGAGCCTTCCATGGAAATTCTACAAGACTCACAACGGTTGTTGGTCGACATCTTCTACCACAAGGCCCACCAAGGTCAATAGGATTCATCATGAGCCCAAGAGATATGGGTTCTAAATGGCGGCTTGACCAAACCATAGAGCTTGTGGATCAAGATATTATAAACCTATCATGAGGCAATGATGAGCCCAGTTACGGCTGGCTTCAAGCCATGAAATGCGAATGCGATCAATGTACGATAACCCGAGGAGTTTGGGAATTTGGTTGATCCACTGAGGTGCTAAGGTCATTGGTTGTAAATGGGTTCACTGAGATCGACATGATATGACCTTCAAGTCTCGACTTGTTGCAAAGGTTTCAAACAAACTCATGGTGTGACTATGATGGGAGCCTTTTCACACAATCGTTATCTTAAGTCTATTAGGATTCTTCTTGCTATCGTTGCGTACTATGATTACGAGATGGCAAATGGATGTCAAAACAACATTTCTTAATGAAACTTACTCGAGGATGTGTACATGTTTAACCACGAGGTTTGTCGATCTAAGTATCTGACCAAGTGTGTAAGCTTCAAAGATCCATTTATGGATTAAAGTATTGGAAGCTTCACGAAAATTTTGGAATCTTCGTTTTGATGAAATTTTGTTAAAGTTTGGCACATGAAAAATGAAGATGAGCCTTGTGTATACAAGAAGGTTAGTGGGAGTGCAATTGTCTTCTTAGTCTTTGTATGTGGGCGACATCTTACTCATTGGAAATGACATCCTACCTTGTGAGTGTCAAAGTCTTGGTTGGGAAATGTTTTCAATGAAAGACTTAGAGCAAAGCCACCTACATCCTAGGCATAAAGATTTATAGAGATGAATCTCGCGGTTACTGCACTGGAGTCAAAGTGAGTACATAGACAAAGTGCTAAGAGGTTTAGCATGCGAGATTCAAGAGAGGTTTCTTGCGTGCGTGGCATTAAGCTCGGTAAGTCTCAATGGCCAACCACGAGAAGGGCGAGAGGCGCATGGATAAAATCCCATATGCTTGGTGATGGTTACATCATGTACCATGCTTTGTACTTTCGACCTGATATCTCACATGCCTTAAGCATGACAAGTAGATTCAATCGGATCGATTGAATATCCTTTGGATAGCGATCCAAGAATATCCTTAAGTACTTGAAGGGCTTAAAAGGAAAAGCGAGGCTAGTTATAAGTGGATTGCTGCAGATCTTTGGTTTTTCGATCGACTTAGATGACTTTTGAATTACTTGTCTGGTTTTGTGTTTTGTTTGAATGGAAGTCTTGTGTTTGGAGAAGTTCCAAGCGAACATGGTGGCCGATTTACGAGGTGAGTGCATGGCTGCCTCTCGGATCAAAGCTAAGGAGCGGTTGGACCAAAATTTTGTTTTTTAGGCCCGGGTGTTGTTCTGGCATTACAAACCCGGTGGACATCTATTGTGACAATAATGGGGCTGTTGCTCGAGCGAGGCGAGGATCACGTCAACGATCGAACACATACTCGAGGCGTTTCCACACTCATTCGTGAGATCATTGAAGTGATGTTAAGATATGTAGAGTTCATCTTGATGAGCAATGTTGCTGATCCTTTGGTAAACCTCTTCAGTCAAAGCATGATAGTTATACTAGATCGATGGCGTCGATTTATGCTGATTGGGCTTAGAGCGAGTGGGAATTGTTAGTGATAGCCTCCTAGCCCGAGTGGCATATACATTGTCATTATATGTTTATATACATGAGGCATTTATCATTTTATCTTGTTATTTAAATTGTGGTTTAACCTGATAAAATCAAATCCTTGAATAGTTGGCTCCGCTTTATGTCATCAAGTATGTGACTTGATAGTAAAACCTTAAGGCATAAGAACACTATTCTAAATAGTCCATAGTCAATCATTATTGTGGGAATAATAATGAAGTAAGACTATTATGTTTTATGAGAAAAGACCACGTTTTGCTGGTCATGAACATAAGATATTTTTCCGAACATAAATACGTTAAGTTCATGTTATTGGACTAACTTTGCTATGAGAAATACTACATGGATTATGTAAACCGGTAATTCTCATTGTAGTAGTGGTATTTGAGTCCTTAGAGCTGAATTCACCATGGATTCCTACATGAGGGAACTTCGTGTCTTGATGTAGGTCAATAGCGTGCTGAGGATGGTATCTGAGGCTATGGTTGGGCATGCGAGTAAAATCATGTGGAGAATGTGAGTGATAGTGAAGGAATTTGTCCCTCTTAATTAATTGAGATGTCTATTGGCCTCTTGATAAGTGGGCGAGAAATGCATGGTCGTGCTCAGATGAGATTGATATAATTATCAATATCATTTGTTTAGTCGATCTACTTGAGAATCAAGACACGATTAAATTGTATATAAAAAGATGACTTCATCCGTACTTTGTGTAATCGAGACATCGTGTGACAAAGGACTAATATCATACTATGGTAAGGTTTTCGAGTCATCAAATTCACTTGATTTGGGTAGTTATAATGTCTTGCTAGAGACCAATTATAACTTGTGGGGTTAGAATATGATTTGGGCCGCATGACGATGGAGTGAACTATGGGAGTCAACGTAAGAATGAGCTATAATGGGATGTTAGAAAGGCTCTCTCTTTAACCCATGATTAAGCCCAAGCCCAAGCCCAAGCCCAAGCCCAAGCCCAAGCCTATTAATAGTTAATGGAATTTGGTTTAAATTAGTTTTAATAAAAGGGTTTGGGATGCTTGATATAAATATAGGGTTTATCATCTAAAGGTGGTTCTTTTGAAGTGGGTGGTTTGAAGGGAATTCTTTTTTAGGACTTGGAAGACACTAAGGTGTCTTTGGTTTGTCAGGACAAAGACCTATCATAGGTGCTGCTTCACATCCATCCCATCCATTAGCGTTTGTGTGGATACCTTTAGAGGGCTTTTGCACACTGCATCGTCTTGGCTCATTCTTCTTTGGATCGTTTCGAAGGTTACATTTTAATATATTTCGTATTAGTATGTGATCAAGAAAATGCGCCTTTGGTCGAAAAGGATTGGAGTCTACAAGAGGTAAGATGCGGATTTCCTTGATTCATTATTTAGTTTCATCAAACGCTTGAATCTTAATCGCAGTTCATCGTTAATTTTTTATTTCCGCTATGTTTTCTTATCATTTGGATTCAGCGGTCGATTCATCCATTAAGCACCGCTGTCGCGACCTAGTTTTCTTGTCGCGACTAAACTCTTCCCGGCATCTTTTCTCTCTCAATAAACTTTTCCACATGTTCGCGAAGTGATTATCCGCGACGGATATTCTTCCTTGATTGACATTATGTCGTAGCACAAACTATTTTGTTCCCGGTACGACTAGCATATGTTTTTCCTATTCTGATGCGACCCTGCTTGTCTTAAATCGCGACCTAGCTCAATTGTCAAAAATCAGATTATGGTGTTGCGACATAGGAAATGTTGTTGCGACATAGTTTCTTTGGTAATTGCTTGGAAGTTTGTCACGACATACAAGTTTCAGTCACAACATAGACTGCTACAATTGTTGTTTTTCTCTTCTTTCTTGCTGAAAATCTATCCTTTTTGAATTAACTCCTGCAAAATACAAAGTTTAAATATTCCCATAATTTGGCATTAAAACTCTAAAAATGTAAACAAGCCAGAAAAATGGATCAAAATAGATGAGTTTAAAGACTGTCAAATTCCCCAAACTTAAAGTTTTCTTGTCCCGAAACAAGAAAATAAGATTTGTTTGTCCTCGAACAATTTAGCTTTATTTTAAGGACATTTTTTGTTTTTTCTAATTCTACAACCTGAATTGAGCACTAGTTAGTTGCGAAGCAATTTCAAATTTAGGCTAACAATTTACGGTTCCAACTCTTGACTTTGTATCTTTGCCTCACATCCTTCATCTTTCTTTCCTACTAATGTCTTTGAAAATATATTCCCCCAAACTTGTGCCTTGATGTATTATCTGCTTATTCTCAACTGGCATCTTTTAGAGAGAGAAGTCCCTTTTGCTTTCTTTTACTTGTCAAAGGTTTTTAAGATTAGTGCAATGTCTTGTCTTCTTAGGTTTTCTACCACTCTTAGAGAACTTTAGGTTAGCAGCTCCCATACCAGTTGGCATTAGGGTACTTGGTGTTGAAACACCCTTAAGAACTTAATTGTTTAAGAGAGGAAGGCCACAAGACAAAACTTAATCCCATTTGACAATTTACAATTTTGACCATCTCTGCATTCTTTTCCATTTCTTCATTTGTTCTTTTTCTTTTTCCATCCTTCATTCTTGTTCCCTTGCAAATCAAATAACATTCCCCCAAACTTGTCATTTTCTGTATTTTGAAGTTCCCTGTCCTGAAACCTGGGCAAATAATGGTTCTTTACTGTAGGATTAGAATAAAGGAAGGGTTTTAGGCTTCTAATTTCTATTTGAATGAAGAAACTAGAAAATTTGGCTAAAATATGGAACTAGAGTATATGCTTATGCATATTTTTAGGGTAGGCTTGAAAGGTTCAAACTTCCAAGGATGGCCTATATCACTTCCTGTTAGTGGTATTGCCTAGGATTTCGCCTTGACTAACAATCTAACAAGTTCTAGGACCTTGAACTGTTTGATTATGGCGAACCCGGAAGATGTCCTAATCCTTCCTGATTTGTTAAGAACATTTTGACCATGTACATTATTTTCGAAATTTCAGCGACCTTATTGTTTATACAATAGTTTCAAAAGTCTTATTTGTGTTGACTATTTAATACATTTTCTTAAAATTTTAACTCTAAACTTTAGTTTAGTTTACATACGCTTCTGATTTCCAATTCATTGAGGCCTACCACAATTTCAATTACAAAGGTTTGGTTCTGAGTTTTGTTGTTGTGTTGTTCTAATCAAGTAAAAGAGTTCAGTTGATCATGCATTCAGCTCAAAACCTCACAACACACCAACAATTATAATCTATTCATTTTGACCCAGACATCTTCTGACAACTAAGCTAATTTATCAGTGATTGATTTCTTCTATATTTAACAAAGCAAATGACAAACATGAAGCAAAAAGCTAATCAATAAACACATCAATCAAACACAAGCCTGGCCCAGACACAAAATGTTTGCTATAAAAAATTTATTTTATCCGGAAGGTGCTTTAGGAACACGGAGGATGAAGTTGGAGGAATTGAGTGTATTGTTCATTTCTTATTCTTTGCAGCCCTCTCCTTGGCTGCTTCCATCCTTAGATATTCTTCTACCTCCTCTACTGGGGTAAGTTCTTTCTTTCCTGATGTTCTAGGATTTTTTTCTTTTTGTGTTTCTGTACAAGGTGTGGAAGTGCTGCCCAGTTAACTGCAGGTTGGTACTTAAATTATAGATTAGGATTGTCACACCACACAGGGGAGTATAGATTAAGTCTGATGAGATTGGTTGTGGTAGAGGTATCTTCTTCTTGATGGAAACTGTTTTCATAGCCCAGTCTAGGATCTTGGCATTGCTCTTTGTAAGTTCTCGCTGCCTCATAGCTAGAGATTTCAGGAGTGTCCTATTATTTCTAACATCATAGCTCAATAAGCGAAAACTTTGTTTGCAGTGTCCTAGATTGTTCATGCAGTTGTTATCTCTTGAATCCATGCTTGCCTTCAAGGCATTGTCTCTATCTTTCAAGATTGTTCTCCACTCTATGTCTTTTTTTTCTATTTCTACTCTCCATTCTTCATCCCTTTTCTTTAGTGCATCTTCTAAATTCTGATCCCTTCTTTTGAGCTCTGCATCAAAATAATCATCCTTAGTGGCTGTCTCTTTAAGCTGATCGTCTCTCCTTCATCTCACGCCGTGTAAGCATCAACAATTCTATCAGTGCAGCCATGATTGCGGTTACGCCTGAACCTTATTGTTCTGTTGGGTTTGTCTTAGCCACAGGGGTGCATTCCAAAATGGGTTTTGACTTTCCTGAAATTTTGGTTGCATTTGACTTAGACTTTCCCATTGTTCGAGCTCGGTCATCATTCATTCCCTTTTCTTCTTAATTTCCTTTTTTTTCGCCCTTCGCTTTGTTCTTTGGTCCTTTGTACCCCTTGTTAAGGTCAGAGGGGAGGCTCTAGGGTAGGTTTCCTCAATTCCCCATTCTTCATCGACTCCTCCTTGGATGCAGAGTCTGGTTATCATTCCTGGGTGTGGAATCATTCCCCTGCAATTGCCTTCAGAATATCCTACGATGGATTTCTCAATAATTTTTCCTACATTTATCTTGTAGCCCTTTAGCAATGCATAAAGGAGGATTGCTTCTTCTCTTCTCCTTTGCACTTAGATGCTTAGATGGCGAAGGGCGGACTTGATAAAATATAGCCATACCTTGGCTTCTTGATTAAGTCTTCTCACGTGGATCTACAAGGGTTTTCTTTGTCACATTCCACATTCTTCTTTGTGTCGGTAGGTCTACTATTTTCTAGAGTTTGGTTCCTTGGTCTGTTTTTGAACTTTACCACCATCCTTTTGCACATGCGAGTGAGCAAATCTATTGATCTATTCTCTGCTGAACTCCACCCAGTGTCCTCTAACATATACCTTTTTTCCTTCTTTCTCTACCATGTTCGCAAAGAATTCTTTCACTAGAGAAGCACAACCAGGTTCTCTGTGTTCACCCAGTGACTACCATCCTCTCTTTTCAAGCACTTGGTAAAGGAGATAGCCTTTTTAAACCCCTTTCCAACAGTAAGCCCCTTTCCTTTAAGCTTTCTTCCATTAAAGGCTGCGCCCTTCTGGCTTGAAGTTCCTTGCTATGTCTTTCCTCCTTTCTGGCTTCATTAGTTCCTCTTTTTCTTTTTCTTCACTCTTCTCCTTTGTTGCGTTTCATTTTCATTATCCCTGTTCTCAGCGTGCCCGAATTTCTTCCTTGATGAGATTTTGTTATGTTTGAATTTCTACGCTCAATGCACTCTTCCATGACTTCTTGAAGGTTTGGAATCAAGGTGATACGTCGAGACATGGTATGGTCGAGGGTTTCCGCTCTAGGAGTTTAGGGAAGGCGAAGAAAGCCCAGTTGAAGTGGTGAGAGTGTCACGCCGGAATTTTGGACCTTGAGACCATCTTAGGACTCTACTGATTTTTTTTAAAACCAAACTTGTACACGTAGGTATGGCCCACATCATATGAGAATCAAAATAATATAGCAAATCAAAAGAACTACCTACGGAGTAATTGTCCATCGAATCTAGACACATGTGAGTCCATTTCTGAGCAAAACTATGCTTTTACATTACAAATTAGAGTACGGAACCTACATGTAGTGAACCCTTACAAGTGTGTTGGCCAAGCTATATGCGGATGTTTGTTGACGTCTTCTCCTGTACCTGCACGGATTAAAAACCCGTGCTAAGCTTTACGCTTAGTAGGAAGCATATCTTATCACGAAACGAATAATCGATAACGAGCAGAGATATCAAAATCTTCGGAGTTCATATCACATATTTTGCATGCATACTTATTCCTATAACAAACTTATGCTTGTTCACATCTCTCATATGCAGGACTGAACTTTTACTTATACTTATAACAAATTTATACTTACTTGGGTCTTACACTTATAGCAAACTTATTCTTATGGGTCTTATACTCCTGTAAATGTAATCTTATTCGGATCTTATACTTATAGCATTGAATCTTCTACTTATAAGCGAGACTTATTCTTATACGGATCTCCCGTAGGACACATACTTATGCTTGTATCAGATATACTTATTCAGGACTCCCAAAGGACATATATATATCGGACTTGCCATCGGCCCCCGATACTTATCCACCTTTGCGTGCTTATCTCTCTCAAATCTCAGTGGAGTTCACGGAGACTATGCTCATATAGAGAATTGCCATGGGTACTCAGCTTATACTTATACTACAGTTTACACTTGTTCGAAGGTACTAGTGAGTACTATAGAGGTATGTGGAACATATGCATTCTGGAACTTATCGATCTTGGAACATCTTTGGTCTTCTGAACTTATCTTTGGTATTCACGGAACTTATATCACGGTATTACGTAACCTGCGATCTTAGAACCTCTTTGGTCTTCACAGACTATCGCGATCTTCGCAGACTTATACTATTACCAGACATATACATGTATTTAGTTTTATACATGTATTACATAACTTATACATGTATTTCAGATCTTATACATGTCATACAGAACTTATACCTGTCTTACGGAACTTATACGGGTCTTACGGATCTTATTCTTGTGCGAAGGTACCCGTAAGTACAATAAGTCGGAACTCATCATAATCCTATCACATACAGAGTCAGATCAAACGTATGCAGATACCTATCAGGTATGGACATTAGTCCATAAGCGGTCGCAGGATCATAACATATACATATACTTATTTACGGATGCGAGGTACCCTTAGGTACTACGGAACTTGTACTTATTCTTGATGCAAGAGTACTGTAGGTACCTGGGACTTAATCAAATACAAGAGTACGTAGGTACTCACGAATAATCGGATACAAGAGACGGAACTTGCCGGATACAAAGAAATTGCTCGTAGGTACTGCTAGGAACTAGATCGAGAGACGGGACATGTCGGATCACAGGGGCTTACGGATAGGGTTATGTCGGATCTGGGAGTACCCGTGGGTACTACGAACAATCGACGGGGTACGTGGGTACTCTGAGGAGACTATTCGGGAGACGGGACTTATCGGATCTGGGAGTACGTTAGGTACCTACGAACTTATCGAATCTGGGGTACCGTAGGTACTACGGGGCGGTCAGTCGTTCAGTCTTTACTCTTATTCTTTATTGATGTCTTATCATATATACATCGACTACCTAGACCAATTATAAGAAATACGATGGGTGCGATACAATAAGTACCCGGTACAATACAAAAGCGAGAATGCCAGTAGCACCGGTAGAAGTCTTGGGCACCAATCAAGGCGATGCTGCTCCGCATAGCGAGTGTCGTAGCACCAACGAGTCTTGGGAGCACCAATCAAGGCGTGCTGCTCACGCAGCGGGGAGTGTCGTAGCACCCGGCGAAGTGCGGGAGCACCAATCAAAGCGTGGCTAACCGTACGGCGAAGTCGTGGCACCAACGAGTGCGAAGCACCAGCGAAGTGCGAAGCACCAGCGAAGTCTTAGGAAAGGCACCAACAGGACGTCCACTCATTCATTCTTCGGTCCTAGGTAGTCATATTGTCATATGTATTTCAGAACTTATAACCTATCTTAATCACATTATGTGTTCATGACATATTGCTTTTCATGTTCATGTTCATGTTTCAGTTCGTTTCAGGTTTCATATAATATTCAGGTTTCATGCCTATTCCATATGGCATTTCGGATACTTGTACGATATGATGTCTATCCATACATCATTCATGTATTCTAGTCCCTCTATGAATATATTTTTCTTAGAAATTGGAATCAATCCAATCGGTCGTCGAGCTCAAGTTATGGCATTTCATGCCAGCTGATCGATTTCACCGGAATTTTTCGAACAGTTTGCAATATTAATTTTTCAGTGCCTTGTCTCCATATTTGACACTGGTTCTTTGTGCTCATATAAAGCTAAGGTGCTAGGGACCTATTCAACTGGAGTCACCCAATTCGGAGCACCGGAACTCAAATTACGTCCGAAACAACCCGGACTACTCTATGTTCAAAGCTGGAACCAGAATTTGGCTTGCACATGGCCCCACTTTGAGTGAATTTTTAGGCCACTTAGGATCATATTTTGGCGATGCCTTCTCTTTAATTTGGTTCTCCTTGAAGTCTATTTTAAGTAGCCACTTGAATCACTCAAATCGGATAAGAAATGAGGAAGTTATTGCCAAAATACGAAAACTGGTCGAAACAGGAAAACAGAACAGGGTTGTACCGGTACAAGTCTAACTTGTACTGGTACAAGTTGGCCAAAAACGACCAGAATACAAGTTGTACCGGTACAAGTTCAAATTGTACTGGTACAAGAGTCTCGAAAAGTACTGATGTATGTTTTCTCACATTTTTTCCATACCTGATACTCAAATCAATTCTATACATCAGCCCAGCATCTAATCCTTTCGATTCACCTTGGAATCACTTTTCTATTCAATTTCTCTTTCATTTCTTATCTTCTTTCAAAACCTTTCCATGAATTTCTCCTAAATCATTCCAACATAAGGTTATGACCCATCCTCAAATAACCATGATGATTAGTTAGGGTTTATTCTAAACCCTAACTCAATTGCTTTCAAATTAACCATGAATCCAACCCAAAAGGGAGGATTCCAAGCTTATCTTGTTCCATATGGGGTTTTACCAACCCTAAATTCAAGAAATCTAAGGTTAGAATGCAGTTCTATCAAAACCCTAGATTTGGAGATAAACTCATAATCATATTCAAAGCCTTAAAAAATTCTATAGATCCATTTCAATTCCATGATCTAGGTTAGTTTCCATAAAAAAACCAAAGTTCCCATACCTTTGGCTTGCTTGGCTTGATCTCCACTCCTTCTCTTCTTCTCTTCTTCTTCTTCACGGTTTGTTTCCCTCCTCCAAATGAGACCAATTTTGGTCTTTAAATCCAGATTTTGCTAAGGCCTTGTTTGGCCCTCCAAAAACCCATTTTTGGGTTAAGTTGCCTTATTTGCAAAAAGGTCCCTCCATGTTTGACCATTTGTATTTCAAGTTCCCAAATTGTATTTTGCCTGATCTCTTCAATTTATGACTTTAAGTCCCTTTTGGACAAATTACGATTTTGTCCTTAGTTTTGTAACTTTCCGGGGATCTCGTTTCGGTTTCGCATTTAACTTGTAAAGCTTGATCAAATTATGCTTACAAAATACCTAAACATGTTGAAAGCGACTAGGGTATATTTTGGGGTGTGAGTGTGAATGGTTTGAGGCAATTGGAAGGAGGAGGGCTTTTAGTTTGAAACATTCTTGATTAATGGCTAAATAAATGTATGTTTCTCTTAGTGTATCATATGATAAATGATTAGGTCCACAAATGATAACCTTTAATTTTAACTGCGGAATTTATTTTGTGACTCTCAAAATTAATATTTTCGCTCCAAACCTTATTATTTAAAACCTCATGTCGCGACACACTTTAGGTTGGTCGCAACAATGAATAGTCCTGACATTAGAAAAATTTTGTCGCGACACATATCATTGGACTCCATGATTGCACATGTATTCCTGATAAAATTCGCGACAAGAAAATTCCTGTCACAACATAAATTGGTTTCTGCAAACTAAAAAGTGGGTTGCAATAGTGATTGAATGGTGGTTGCGACATTGTGTCTATTGCCTTTCACTTTAGTTTCCAAAATTCTTGTCGCAATAGGAAAAACAGTCAGGATATCATATTTCCGTGAGTTCTGTCACGATCGAACTTTTAATGTCGCGACCTAATCTTCTTATAAATTGTCTTGACCATTAAATTTATTATTTGCGACAAGCCTTTTTTCCTTACTCATAAAACAATATCACGACACAAATTTCATTATCGCGACTAGGATTGTTTCCCAAATTCTATGACTTAAAACTACCTTCAATAATTAATCACCCGCTAACTAGTCAAAATTTTTCAATTCAAGCATTGTGAAGTCATATTTGTAATCATCAATTCAATCATGAACAACTACCTCATTAAAATGTGAAATCAACATAGCATTCAAGCAGTGGCGGCAAACTCCCCGAACTTAAGATATGTATTGTCATTTACGAAGTTTAGGGGCGAAAGCTCTCCCCCTTGTAGTCATTTTCTACACAATTCAGCTTGAAGCAAGGTGCCTTATAATAAAATCTGATTCCAATTTATTCTTCCTGTCCACAAATAAATAGAAAATTTTAGCAAATTCCCAATCTTCTAAAAATCTTCTAACCAAATCAAAATTTAATAATCCAAAATCACAGAAAAATAACCAACATCAATATAAGCAAATAAGAAAATAATAAAAATTAAATTCGACTTGGAGTTTGTCACCAGTTTGCTCGATTTAGTGTCACGAGAGCTGGAGCTGCGGGTGCAGTGTCTTCATTTCGATCATTTTCTTTTCTCTTTTCCCGAAATCTGGATCTCTTCTTGTATGCTTCCTCTGAATAATACTTTAATCTTACCAGTGACTTTGAATTCATTTCGGTCGACCTTTAGTGTTATTGCTCCAAAGGGTGTACTTGTTAATACTATATATGGATCACTCCATCTTGATTTGATTTCCACAGAAGCTTGAGCACGGAGTTATATAAGAAGACTGTTATAACGCCAAACTCTCACTTAAATTTTCGATGCACACCTCTTGAGTCTTTTCTTTGTAGATTTTAAGCATTGTCATAGGCTTCATTTCTCAATTCTTCGATTCATTTGGAAGTAGTCTCTTCCTTAGCGACTTAGAAAATCACAATTCAATTTCTTGATGTGCATAGTACTTATATTAATTCAAAAGGAATAATAAGGTTTTCCATATACAATTGTATGAGGACATTCAATGGGGATTTGTGAGTTCTATAAACCCACGATTGCATCATGCAACTATAGACAGTCCTTCTGCTTGCATGTCACATCTTCTCGAAATTTTCTTTATCTTCCTATTGGAAATTTCAGCATTTGATTGAGGGTGATAAGCCAATCCCATCATATGTTTAATCCCATATCTGCTCATGAGTTTTGCAAAGACTTTATTTATAAAATGCGACTCACCTAATCATGACCGTTGTTAGGTGCCCAGTGCGCTCCGAAATGTTTCTTTGTATAAGCTTCGACAAGCGTAGTGGCATCTCATTTTTGGGGACAGCTATTGCCTCCACCCATTGGATACATAATCTAGAAGCCCCAGGAGAATATCTGGTGCCAAATGATGATGGAAAAGGTCCCACAAAATCCTATTCCCCGTACATCAAAAATGCGCACCACGGAGAATTCCCTCTGAGGGCATTTCATTTCTTCGATTAAGTTGTCCATTCTCGACCAAGCATCACAATGTTTACCCATTCAAAAGCGATCTTTGAATGAGTAGTCCAATAAAATCTGATTGGAGAACACTGGGTTGTCTTGTCTCCAACAAAGTGTCCTCCATGATGCATGATGTTTTCCATATACCACCTTATTATGTTTTACGGGACACATCTCCCATATGATCATGTCTGCTCCTCTTCTATACAATAATTAGGTCATCCATATATATAATCACACTGTCAGTTCTCAATTTCCTCTTTTGCTAGTAGCTGAATTCATGTGGCATAATTCCATAAGCTAAGTAATTGACAATATAAGCATACCAGGGTGTTTGTACTGACAATATCAATAGCTACTCATCAGGAAAAATTTCTGCTATTTCTATTCCCTTTTTTGTTTCAATAGTTCTCTCCAATCTAGGCATCTGCTATCACATTGTCACTACCCTTCTTGTCTTTGATTTTAAGATCAAACTCTTGCATGAAGCACTATGTCCCGGTCAATCTTGGCTTGCATCCTTCTTCGCCATCGGATACTTCAGTGTTTTTTGATATGATTAGTGTGTAGAACAACATGGGACCCCAATATATAAGGCCTGAATTTTCGCAGCAAATACCATTACGGCTATCTCCTTCTGTGGTGGTGGTTTTCTTGTGCCTCATTGAATTTCTTAGGCATAGTATATGGCCTTGAATACCTTTTGGTTGTCGTCGGCTCCCCATTTATAATCACTAGCATCACACATAATTTCAAATTCATTGTTCTAATCTGGTGTCAACATAATGGGAGTTGATACTAATTGGATTTAATTTCCTCAAATGCAGCTCTGCATGATTCATCAAAATCAAAATTTGCATCCTTTTAGTGAATGCGCCTGATAGTGCGGAGATTTTTTGAAAAATCTTAAGCCAAGATCTTCTATAAAATCGGCCTTATCCCGAAACTTCTTATGCCCTTCACTATTGTGGTGGCGTAGAGTTTCTAACGACAATCTTTGTGATCTACTTCCAATCAATGGCGTAGAAATCACATTCCCAAGACAATACCTTGATTACCATGAAATGGCATTTTTCCCAGTTTAAAGCTAGATTCTTGTCTGCTTTGCTGAATGTCTTTCCAAATTTTGAACAATCCTTCAAAACTGGATCCATATACTGAGAAATCATCCATGAATATCTCCATAACCTCTTCCACCAAATCAGAGAATATAGACATCATACATCTTCATTCGCGAGGCATTACATAATCCAAATGGCATCTTCTAAAGGCAAAGGTGCCATAGGACATGTAAATGTTGATTCTCTGACTCTCTAGAATATTGCAATCACAGATTTATAACGAGAATATCCATCAAGAAAACCCTAATGGGAGTGCCTTACTAACCTGTCCAACATTTGGTCAATGAAAGGTAGAGGATAATAGTCCTTTACGGTATGGTGTTTAATTTCACAGAGTCTATGTACACCTCCATCTGTCCAGGTTCTTGTAGGAATCAATCCATTCTTCTCATTTCTGATCACTGTGAATCCTCCATTCTTGGGAACCACATGTACTGGGCTCACCCAAGGATTGTCTGAAATTGCATATATGAAGCTTGCATTTAGCCATTGTAGTACTTCTTTTCTAACTACTTTCATTGCTGAATTCAGCCTTCTCTGATGCTCTATAGAAGTTCTAGCATTATCCTCCACTGAAAGGACTGATTCCTTTCAAATCTTCTATAGACCAAGCTATTGCTTCCTTATATTTTTTGAGAATCTCCAATAGTTTTTGCTCTTCCAGCTTAGTTAATTCAACTGAGATGATTACTTGGCTTTCCTTTTTCTGGTTGTAAGAAGGCATATTTTAAGTGTTCAGACAATTCTTTTAGTATTAATCCTTTTGAACTTTTGTTTTCTTCAACCACTTCTTCTTCATAACTGCTAGATTTTTCTGCACTGTTCTCTTTAACACTGAATATTGAATCTTTATGTTTGAAATTGGATTTCAGAAATTCAACTTCAAGATGCTCAAGGTACTAGAAATTCATCTCATTCTTATTCATTGAATTCTGAAAATTACAATCAGTGGTCAGTTCATAGCCCAGCGAAATTTTGTTTCTCACCCAGATTCACAGTCAACATACGAGTTGATTTGTTTGGTATGTTAATTAAAATACCTTGCTTCATCGACTACGAGAGTCGGTTCTCTTTTTCATCAATCAATCACGCTAATGTGTTGCTAGAAGAGGTCTTCCTAATAGTAGTGGGACTTGTTTGTCTTCCTCTATATTTATGACTACGAAGTCCACTAGAAAGACAAATTTTCCAACCTTAATTAGTACATCTTCAAGGATACCCTCAAGATGGGCCAATGTTCTATCTGCCATCTATAGGGTCATTGTTGTGGGAGTAAGCTCCCCCAAACTTAGTCTTTTAGCAATAGACAGGGGCATCAAGTTGATGTGACCGAAGGCTCTGCCAGTGCTTTTCCCATGTCGACATTTCCAATCATACAGGTATAGTGAAAATGCTGGATCCACGCCTTTTTTAAGTATGGATTTCATTACTGCCTTCCATGCAGATTTTGCATTTAGGCTCACTATCCCTTCCTCAATAAACTTTCTCTTTTTGCTCCACAGATCTTTCATAAATTATGCATAATGAGGCAATTGAGTTAATGCCTCTGAGAAGGGAATGTTGATCTCTATCTTCTTAACGTGTTTAGATTTGAAAGCTGCTCTCTAGTTTTTGCCTTCTCTGACCTTTGAGAATGGAAGCGGGAGGATTATAAACCTTAGCTCCTTCCTTCCTTCCTGCTTTGCTTGGATGCAGTGCTAACTTTTCTTCTCTTTGGCTTAAACCCATTCTATCATGTTCTTATAATCTTAGCTTGTTTCTCTTCCTCAGTATTCTTCCTTTCTACTCTCTTTTCATCTAACTCCCTGCCACTTCTCAAATTCACTACCATACAATCCTTAGGCTCTTTCTGCATAGCTTGAGCCAATTGCCCGATCTGCATCTTCGGATTCTTTAAATAAGCATTGGTGTTTGCCTGAAATACTGTTGTGTTTGCTTGAAAATTTTGAGTTAGAAAATTTTTTCTCATGCAGATTCAAAATCCTTTTGTTATCTGACATGAAATTAAGCATTTTATCTTCAAAAGATGGAGTCCATTTCTAACCCTGATAATCTATTACGCTTTCCACTCTCTTCTTCTTTGTTGTTGCGGCCCTCTTTGAAATGGTAGTATAAACTGATGGTGTTTGTTCATATCACAGTTCCTTGTTGCCTTCCCACCCATATGAAAAGCTTTCATGGTTTCTTAGTCTTGGGCGTAGTATGTAGGCGGGTTGGGCTTGGGCTTAAAGTATAGCTCTTGTTGCATTTAGGTGCTTTCCTCAGCTGTAGAGCTCTTCTTCCTCATACCCCTCGACACTATTTCTACTTCCTTCTCTCCTTCTGACTTCATGTGCGGTGTGCATCCTCCTCTCATTGCTACTCAGCTTGTTCATTACTGCATCAAGCTTGGCTTCTATGGCTGTAGTTCTATCCAATCCAATCAGACCATTTCCCCTTATTCTACTGCTTCTCCCTGTAGATTCAGATGGAGTCTTATAATTGCATTTAGCAAGGTCTTCAATAACTTGTCTTGCCTTCTCTGCACTTCTTCTTTTAAAACCTCCACAGCAAGATGCATCAATTATACCCTTGGAGGTATAATTCATGGCATGGTAGAAAATTTCCATCTGAGTTGTTAGATCTATCCCATGCATAGGGCACCTCTTCAACAATCTCTTGAACCTCTCCCATGCATAGGGCCTTCTCATCCTCCCTTTGCTTAAACACAATGATTTCTCCTCTTCTCTGTATTAAGAGAAATTTGGAGGAAAATGCGCTCGTAAGATACCTCCACCCCGAGATTCTTCCCAGTATTCAGTCCACAGTGGAAGAGTCAAACCATGTGTTTGCCACATCTCTCAATGAGAATGGGAAGAGTTGAAGCCAGTTACATCAGGTCTTACTCCATTCGAGTTTCATAGTGTTTTACCGTCCTCATAAATCTCCCCCAGTGCTCATTTTGGATCTTGGAAGGGTGGCCGGTGAGCGGTGTTGTTGAACCAGTTGTAATAAAAGCTAACCCAAAACAAAGTTGTTTGCTTCAATAAGGGGTTGTCTCATTGCAGAGTACTCTTCCTGAATGATAGGCCTCCAAAATTCCTCCATTGTGTTAGGCCTTTGTGGTCTCTTTGTTTCTTCTTCTTTTGGAATAGTCTGCAATCTTTCTATTTGATTAGCCATACTTCTATCTTCAGCACTGGCAGTTTTTCTCAAAATTTTCAGGGTTCATTAAATTTCTGTATCAAGAGGCAGTAGTTCTGCTTCTAATTTCTAGTGCATTTAATATTTTCTGAGAAAATTGGAAACCTGCTTGGTCAAAAGAGTTAGTAATAACTTAAAATTGTATATTCATTTAAGCTTCCAGATCAGTAGCTTATTGTTACTAGCTTGTTAAAAAGCTATTTTATTGATTTTAGAAATTTTGGTAAAACAAAGAAAAATGTCTAAATTAGCATTTATTTCTTTTGTCAGAATATTGATTTTTAAATTCTTTCGATCCCCGGCAACGACGCCAAAAACTTGTTAAGACAAAATGCTATATACAAATTTTAAAACACCATCATCAAAGGATTATTATCTAATCCCCAGCAACGGCACCAAAAACTTGTTAACCAAAATTTGTTTTGCATTACTAAAGACTAAAATTAATCCCGGTAAAGCCTGAAAAGCGATACAGACCAAAAATACATTGTAAGCTCATAAGAAGAATAATTTTGTCACTAAACTCAATTAAAAATTTACTTCGGTCTTAAAAACTACAAATGCACGGGTTGTACAAGTAATAAAGTGGACCTATAAGTCCGGATATCGTTCCCACAGATATTGAAAGGAATTTAAATTTCAACTACCCCAACTACTCAAGTTCTACACTATTTTAACGTCTAGTTTAGATGAAAATTTAGTAACCTAATAAGAATTTAAATAACTAGAATCCTAGAGTTTACATAAAGGGAAAAAATTAAATCCTAAATGTAAACTGGACTGAACCAAATTATTGCTAGAAGTAAACACTAGAATTTCACTGCTGTGAAATTGTCAATTCCTGCATCCTATTCTCATTCTTTTTTTCCCTGAGTTGGAATGCGAGATTTGTCAGAGGCAAAGGTAGTATAGTTTGGATTCCTCTTATCATACTTTTCACTAAATAGAGGTTCATGTTCATTTACGAAATATGATTCAAATATTCTTGTAAATAGAATTTCTCGTAAGATGGGTATTTTTGCTTTTTGTCTTCATACCCATTTCCTGTATTTATGATTTGTTGCTTCCCCGAGCGGGGCAAGCTAGAGATTTCTACAACAAGAATGATGTCTCATCCTTAAGATCTGAAGAGTTTTCTCTTTCATGAGATTAGATATCATGCTAACCGCCGCGGGATTAAGATCATTCTTTCAGACCAAGGAGAGATCTCTAATTGATTAAATTGATATATCACTCAACCCGTTTCTCCAAACCTGAGCAACTTGAGAATTTATCTAAGTAACCTTTCAGAGCTCATTAGTTCTTCAATATTAGTCTAACATACCCCCAAGTAACTGATCTAAGCTCTCAAGAATCCTTATCTCTGTGTCACTCAAAGGGCCTCTTGGAAATCAGAGGCAAACAATAGTCCTTTCATGGGTATAAGCTACTAAAATTGGGAACAATTAATATCAATAACAACACCATTCAAATAAACTCAAAATTGACTCGGGAAATTTTCTTCTCATTTTGCGAGAAAAGACCATAACTAACATCGGATCTTTCCGGGTGATGTTTTGTTCTCAGCCCCGGATTACAGCATACATTGAAATCTTGTCGGGAAAATTCCTTTATGTACCCAATCAACTAAAGAAATGAGTTCCAGCGTTTGTCTGGAGTTCATTGCATTCAAACAGTAATCTTAAATGAATTTGAACATTAAATTTCAACTTCAAAACTTCTAAACAATATTACTGTTTCAGATCCAATAACAAATCAAAATATCACACTAACGCTAATCTACGAAGAAATGAAAAATAAGAAAAAGAAAAATATAATACAAGAGTCTCGTCCCGATTACTCTAGTTCGTCGTTGCTAGCCCATTTGCCTCGCTTCATGTCGTTTCTTTATAGAGCCCTAAAAGTTTGGCCCCAATGCCTTTTTATGAAGCCTAAATTTTAGGCCCAGTTGTCTTCGATCGCCAGCAGAAAGTTATAAATGCGTAGCCGAGTTTTGAATTTTATTTGCGGGTTTACCATTCTGATAAGCGATTATATGTCGCGGCATGTTTCCTGTGTTCTTCCTTGGATTTCTGCCGCGACAGTGTTTTCTTGGTCGTGACAGTGATGCTGAGCAGCTTCTTCAAATTAGTGTAGCGACAACATTTCTGTTCTAGTTCTTGTTGCCAGTATGCAGTCATATGTCGCGACTTGAAGATTTTGTGCTCATTTTTGCTTGAGTTGCGATAGCATATTTTTGTTGCGACGTTTTTCTTTCCTTTAGTATGATAACTCTGTCGCGACAGAGTTTCCTTTGTCGCGACAATATTCTATGCATTCCTCAGATAGTTATGTCGCAACATCGATAATCATGTCGCAACACAGTTTCGGTCTGTTACGCAAGTTGGTGTTGTGACCCCGAGTTTCCATGTCCTGTGATATCTCTGTTTAAGTTTATCTTTGCAACCTTGTCTTTATATTATTGTCATCTTGGTCGCGACCCAAAAAGTCTATCGCGACAGAGTTCTATCGCCACTTAGTCTGTTTCCTTGTTGTAGATTCATTTTTTATGTCGCGACTAGTTTTACAGTCACGACCTGCTTTCTACAACCGGCCTATCTTCGTGTCGTGACCTTTATTTCCTGTCGTGATAGGACTTTTCTGTGTTCAGTTGATTTTTGTATTCCGACCTTAAGATCTCTATCGCGACATCAAAACACCTTTTAAGCTTGAAGTATGTCGCAACATTGACTATCCTTGTTACAACGGTCGATTCTCCTAGTAAGCTTAGCATCCACGCCCCGATCCGGTCGGCAGATTAGCGGATCGAGCAGTCCGTGGCAGAACTATCTATACTATACTATATACTATCTTGACCCCAGGACTCTCATTGACTGTTCTTTCGAGTACAATACTGTACTTATTGGTGCCTGAGTAATTTGATAATATAATCATTTGTACATATACAAAAGAACTACCACAGTGGTGTTACATCACAATTTATACACATATCTGAGTTACATTACCTATACATTTAAAATTTTCTATTACAAACATCGGAAGTTAGAAAGCGTATTTGGTGAGCACCCTATCTCTGATCGGCCTTCTTTGCGATGTGGAATGTCTTTTCCTCTATCCTTAATGTACAACGCATTTTTCTTGATTGAACACGTGCTAAACTGCGCTTAGTGGGAACATAAGCATGGACAACCACCAATAGCTACATCCTGAAGCTTATACATATGCATTATATATATCTAAACATATTTCTATAACGTAATTCCTTATCATCCCGATATTCCTATTGCATGTCAATCTTTTTCCATTACATGTTCTATGTCTTTAGCATCTCCTTTATTTATACTTTTAAGTATTCTATTTGAGTACTTTACATATTCCTATACTTATCTGTGTTCATCTTTCACGGCTTGTTATATGTCTTTTCAATGTTCCTATTCTTTGTCAAGTTACATATGTCTCTAGTCTATGTCTTTTTCATCTTCGGTTCTATGATTTATTGCATTTTCACTTTCATACTTGTACTGTGTATGCCTTTTACTATTATTGGTGTTCGTCTTGTACTTTTCATATCCTGTTATCCTGTACTATTCCTATACTTCATATACATTTGTACGTTCTTATTCTATCTATCCTATACTTTATGCTTTTGTATACTTTTATTACTTTTCTTGTGTTCATATACTTATTTACATATCAATTTATATTGTACTACTTGTTAACATAATTATGCATTACTTTAAACCGCATAACTGAGTGCTATGCTTCTCACTCCTCAGGTCATATCTTCTATACATATCATTCCTTTTTGGTTTCATGCGCAATTACCTTAGAAGTGGATACGGGAAGCTATGTACCGAAGGTACTATCAGCATGCGAGCGATGATCATGATTATGCAGAAGGTATCTCTTTGTCACGAGGCAGTGATCTATGTCATATGCTATCGGTACCCGAGAAGGTACTATCCTTGTCTGAGGCGGTGATCTCTCACGTCTATTAATGGTGACCCTTCTTGGGGCCACACGATCAACCGGGATACATATCATCGACCCAAAGCGGGGCCTCAATATAAATACATGAATATCTTTGCGACAATTTGTATCTTCCTATAGGCATGCTATCTATCCTTTACGAGGTCCTAAATGACGATCGGCTTTATTACATTTTACGTACATATTTCATAAGCATGAATAACTATTGTTATCATAATTGCTTATGCTATACTATCATTTACTTTACTCTGTATTAATTCTCATATGCTAGTTTCATATTCACGGTTCTCATATATATAATACATATATTCATATCTTTTCTATCATTTAGTTTTGTCTATCATATTTCATGTAGATACATCTATGCACTCTTGTAATTATATATTCATATATAGCTTTCTATATTCATATCTCTTTATATCATTAATACATTTTTCTATCATAGGTTAGCTATCCTCGTACTTTCTATATTCCTATCATGTGAAATTTCACTCATTCACATTTCATATATGTACCTATCATTTTATGCAATTGTTCTTATTCTAGCTGTCATCTTTTACTTATCTCATTATTTCTTATCATTTATGCCTTTTATCATGTTCCTAGCATGTTCCATCTTGTTCCTTTGATTTATGTCTATCATATATTCCTATCATTTACATATTCTGTCATGTCTTTATCTACTCATATACTTTCTATATTTCTATCATGTTCCATCTATTCGTTTATGAATGAAAATCATATGTTCACAACATATAATCTTATATTCATATGTGCCTATAATTGTGTACTTTTAGACTATCGTATCTTATGACATATCCTATCATATCTTATCATATCTTATGACTTATACCTATCATATCTTATGACATATCCTATATTAATATCATATTCATGTTTTATGAACATATCTATACATGTGCATTTTTCTATATTTTCTTGTTTCATAGCACAATACATATAGCACTTCATATACTTATGAAGTATGATATATGAGATCACACCTCATTCATATTTTCTTATTCCTCTGAATCTATTTTACTTAGGAATTGGAATCAATCCATTCGGATCATCGAAAATAAAGTTATGGCATTTTATGCCAACTAGTCATTTATCGATTTTTCACAAGGGACAGTTTGTATTACTCATTTTGGGGTCATAACTTTATATTTTGACACTATGTCCTTATAATCATTTAAAGCTAAGGTGCTAAGGGTTCTATTTCAACTGAATCCCCACCCAATTCAGGCGGAACTCAAGTTCGTCCGAAACAGCGGACTTCCTCTATATTCAACACTTGAAACCAGAATTTGGTTGCACATGAGTCCCACTGCGAGTGGATTTTTGGGCCACTTAGAGTCATGATTTGACAATGTCTATTTCTATATGGATGGTTTTCCTTGAAGTCTATTTTAATTGGCCACTTGAATCACTCAATTCGGATAAGAAATGAGCAAGTTATGGCCAAAATACGAAAACTGGTTGAAACTGGGAAAACAGCATCACATGTACCGGTACAACCCTAACATGTACCGGTACATGTTGGCCCAAAATGACCAGAACCCAAATTGTACCGGTACAAGTTCAGGTTGTACCGGTACATGTCACGAAAATTGCCCAAAATGTGTGTTTTTCACCCATTTTTCCATATTTTTGATACCCATATCAACTCTATATTCCATATACATGTCAAGACCACTCCAAATTCATCTTGACCTCTCTTTTCTACTCAAATCCTCTTTCACTTCTTATCTTCTTTCAAAGACCTATCATGAATTACTTCAAAACCCATTTTTATATGGATCTAACCCATACACTAACCTAACATGTAGATTAGTTAGGGTTTATTCCTAAACCACAACTCGATTACTTGCCTTTGTTTATGAATCCATCCTCAAAGGGGATTTCATGTGCTTCTTGTCCTATTCAAGGTTTTACCAAGCTAACTTTTAAGAATTCTAGGGTTAGGAAGAAATCCTAACAAAACCCTAGGTTTTTGGGAACAAACTAATAACCATGCAATTGTATGGAAAACAATTCCAAGCTTTAAAAGCCCATGTAGTTCCATACCAAAATCCAAGTTCCATACCTAGCTTAATCTTGGCTTCTCTTCCTCTTCCTCTTCTTCTTCTTCTTCTCTTTCTCTTCCTCTTCTTCTCCCTTTTTGGCCTTCACGTTTTCTTCCCCTCTTTGGAGACCAATTTTGGTCTTAAATCCAACTTTTTAGTTAAGGCCATGTTTGGCCATTGTAAATAAAACCCATTTTTTTGCTTAACTTTCTTTATTTGCACTTAAGCCCTTCCATTCATTTCAATTTCAATTCCATCTTTTCTCTATTTCCATAATGGCATATAACTTATTAGTTATGTCATTTTGGCATATAAACTTCTTGATTTATGCATTTTATGTCCTCAAGTGGTAAAAGACCACTTTACCCTTATCTCTAATATTAATTAGGGTCTTTGTTTTATTTTCCGAAAATTCATATCTAGCTTTTAATATACCCTAAACAAGTCCGAAAACTGTTAGGGTATATTTCGGGGTGTTACAAGCACCCTTTGTCGCGACCTAGTTTTCTTGTCGCGATCTAAACTTCTTCTCCAGCATCTTTTCTCTCTCAATAAACTTTTCCATGTTGCGGAAGTTAGTGTCGCAATAGAAGGGATTACATCGCGATAGATGCACTTGATTCGGCATTATGTCCTTAAAAAACGAACTATTTGTTCCTAGCTAACTAACATATGTTTTTCCCATTCTCTGTCACAACCTGTTGTCTTCTGTCACGACCTAGCTCAATTGTCAAAAATCAGATTATGGTGTTGCGACATAGGAAATGTTGCGACCGCCGGTTCTTTGGTAGTGGCAGAGTTTGTCGCGACATAAGTTCCGGTCGCGACATAAGCTATTTGCAATTTTGTTTTTCTCTTCTTTCTTGCTGGAAATCTCTCCTTTTTGAATTAACTCTTGCAAAACACAAAGTTTGTAAATATTCCATAATTTGGCATTAAAAACAACTTTGAAAATACTTAAACAAGCCAGAAAAATGGATTAAAAATATGAGTTTAAGACTCATCAATCACTAAGCATGTTCACTCATGACATTCAAAGTCGACCCAAGAAGAACACCAGTGGCAGTGAGTACAACAAACCTTTCTCTTCGAAGCTAACTAAGCTTGAATATCCCAAGTTTTCAAATTGCCTTTCAACATGTAAAACATAGAAAAAGTGATGCCATGTTCAAGTTCCCATCTTTAAAACTAAAAGTATCAGCATTTTAATATGCAGTATGACAAGAAAGCAGAGCACTACTGAGATCAGACCTTGCACCCAAGACAAATAAACCTCAAACTGAGTTTTTCTCTAAAATGTTGAAATGGAACGGTTCTATAAAATGAAATAAAACTGGTAATGCAGAGAAAGAAAAGGAAAACCAACCTTTTCTGATTTCCCAAATCGTAAAAGCGAGTTTGAAAAAACTTTCTTCAAAGTTTTCTCACATGACAATTTGTTCAATTCGGAGATTCTTCGACGATCAGCAGAGCAAATTCAACACCAGATTCTTCGACAACTTGTGAGATTCTTCAATGGTCGGTGGTTGACGAGAGAGATTGGTGAGAAAAATGGAGAGAGATGAGAGTAGAGATCCGTAGGGCTAAGGGCGTAGACGGAAGACAAAAAGGGGAAGAAAAGATTTAGGGTTTGAATCCAATTATCAAAATATTCTATTTATATGGTAGAAAAAATAGTAATATAAAAAAAAAGGGAGCCGGAGTGGGCTAAGCTCGTACGAACTATGACGCCAATCAGAGTCAGTTAACAACCCGTCAACTGCGGAATTCCTATGGATTTTGGTGACCCGATACAGCATTGTGTCCATTGCTCGAGATCCATATTTTAACAATAATCGAGCAGAGTCTCCTTTGTTCAGGGAGCTCTACCCAACATACAATCTGTATAACAGTATAATCATAACCCATCCAGGGTCTTAACATAAGTAGTATTAACCCCACAAGGTCCATCCATATCCCCAATATATACATCCCTTTACCAGGACCCATTCATTCACATTTAAATCTAAAATATGAAAATAAAATGCTTAATTATTGTCATTAAGAGTCCGATCATAGCCCTCTTACCATAATTACATACCCAACTATTTAGACAATAGTCTCAAAAGAATTTAGTAACAATTATTTTATACAAAATACTTTTTACAAAGGAAATACCAAGGCCACACATTGGCCTCCTTAATAATCACGGCCTCGTCGGAGCGTCGTCTCCTATACACCCCCTGTACCTGAAAGGGGGTCCTACGACGGGGTGAGCAATGCCTAGTAGAAAAAATTTTCTACAAGGGCTACTCCCCGCCTAATGCACATGCAATGGAAACCATGAAAACGTCTAATCACATTCCATATAAATAATGCAATCCATATGGAATATTACGTGTCATGCATGAGATGAGACTCCTCATGCCCATAACCCGATTCCCAACTGACTCCCTCACACATGCAATGCCAAGTGTGAAAACCAGTCATTCGTGTTTCACCTAATGACTCAACTCATTGGACAACCCTCCAATGTTTATTCAATCTTACCAACGCACGCCTTCCAACACTTTCGCAAACTTACATCATCGGACGCATATGTTTAACCGAAAATAAAATTTTGATCTTTCACCCCAGGGATGCGCTATCTTGCTTCGCTTTAGGGAGTGTAATGAACGAGATAACTCATATTTACTCGAACTTCGACTCTGGCCAAAACTTCGGTCAAACTCGACTCGAGTGAGCTGGGCTTCGAAATGTTAACTAGTCGAGTCGAGCAACTCGTAACTCATTTCAAAAAAACTCTGAGAAACTGAAATATTTTGTATATAAAATTTTAAAAGTTTCTTTTTTAAATTTGATATCTTTACTTTGGAATGTCATAAATAATATACCTCTATTTATATTCTTAAAAATCATAAATTTTTCATTATTTACTTAGTTATAAATATATTTATTTTAAAAATAATTAATTTTTCTTAAAAAAGATTTAAGAAAATATGATAAATTTATCTACATTTTTGTATTCTTAAAAAATCATAAATTTTTGGTGGCTTATAAACGGATATATATCACTAATTGCAGGTTAAAAGAGTTAAAATAATTTTAGGTAGCTTCTTTTTTCTCTTTTTTGTGATATGTTATTATCTAATTGGTACTTAAAATTTTTTAATTTTAAATAAAGTAGGTTGATCCCCTTTCACCTGACCCTCTTCATACCCATCCTCTTCTCTCTTCACAATCCAACACCCATTTTTCGGCCATATAACAGTCTGGCTTCTTCTCCGATCAAGAAAACCCGACCACATTCTTGGGATCCTTTGTTAGGTTATAGGTAAATTTAATATCGAGTGCAGCGGCGGACTAGGAACCCACCAGTGATCCAAGTGAATACAATTAAAAGTTGGACAAGGATGTTACCTCTTGTAGCGCAGAAAACTTTGATTCGAGCGATTGGTCGAATCCCCGCGCGATCGAGTGTTTGTGCCTCTAAGCGGTATCCACGCGAGCATTATCTTCCGTTGTTACTGCGTCTTACGTGCGCAAGCGGATCGTTTTTTTCGTTTTCTATCTCTCCGTTTACGGGGAAACCTTGAGAGACCCCTTTTGCTTATTGGTGTTCAAAAAACAAAGTGTTAGAAGTGCTAGCTTTTGTAAAAGGACGATTTGCTATTTAATCAGATCCCTCAAAAATCTATCTTTTGGTTTTGCACACACTTATCTAATAAGATGTGTCATTAACTGAAAAACCAACACGATCTTATCTGATAAAATGTGTTTCTATCTAAACGGTTAAGGTCAACATGATCTTATCAGATAAGACGTGTTTAACCTAACTTAACCTCCAAGTCTTATTTGAAAAAAACGATTTTTGGAAAGAGTAAATCTAATCACCTAATTAAGTAGCAAATCTGTTAACAAAAAAGGGATAAAACGTGGGCTTTAAGTTTGGGCCCGTTTTAAAGGTCGAGCTTATCCTAATCTAATACTATTCTAATCGTACATTACACAACTTTGAGTTACATTCGAGGGCAATTAGATGAGAAAAAGATTTTACAACTTGGATTGTAGATTAAAGGCCCCACGACTCCGCAGGCCGTATTTATTTTACAGCAACAACACACATAATCCATTCATATGGGGTAAAAGGGTCATAACCATGCACCATGCAAAACATACATCTAACATCACTTTATCATAATTATAATTAATCATTTATGAGGCGTTTAAATTTGGGGTCCTAGGGGCATCGCCCTGTCAGAGTCCTAGGGCGGCGCTCTGGCAGGAGTCAGGGGCCACCTTTAAGTCAAGGGCGGCGCCCCTTCTGAGGAATCGAGGGCAGCCGAGGCCTCAATAAATTGCTAACTCTAGTTTGAATGAATTCTTTGCCATATTTCCTTAACAAAAAAATAAGTTATGACTGAATTTATAGCGTAATCAAATCACGAGTTTCATCTATAAAACTATTTAACAACAAAACATCTTCGTATAACAATTATACGAATCTCCTAGATGCTGAAGCAATAGCCATATATTAATTTTTAAAAAAACCTAATCCCAATCTCTCTTGAGTCCATTTTTAAAAAAAAAAAACCCTAGAGAATACATTTCTCTCCTTCAATCCTTCTCTGCCGCACCTCTCCTCTGCACTCTCTTCTCTTCTTCGTTTCTTTTCTTTCCCAATTCTTCCATTGTCAGCCTCTCCGCAAGCGGGTTTCATGATATACATTTGTGATTTTCGTTTCCTTTTCAAAGGGAACATGGGTTCTGGTGGATCTGGCAGCGAGAATCTCAGCTCTTGATCGGCGAAGGCGATGTGCTTGTCGAGAATAAGGCGCTCGCAGCCGTGCCGTGTCCGGGGTCCTTGGGCGCTCGTAGTGGATCCCGAACACGGATCTCGAATCCTTTTGATGGAGTCTTGGCGGCGGTTGGTGTGTTTCTACGAATGCCGTTAAGGCGCGGTGGCGTCTTCGAGCCTTCAGACGGCCTTAGGTGATTGGGAGAAGCCGGTGAAGACCCGCGAGCTTCCCCAGGTATGACCCGCTGCATCCGTCGAAGCGGTCCCGGGTGAAACGAAGTCCCGATCTTAAATCTGGAGGGATTAGGGCCCCTGTGTGGAAGAATCTGTTTGATGACTGTGCGTGTCCGCCTTGCTCTAAAAGGCAATCTGTTTTTTGTCCCGATGGATTCCCTGCTTCCGGCCGTTGTGCTCCACCACGCTCGGGTCGTTTTCTGGTGTGGAGTGATTTGTTGGTCATCTCTTTGGGAGCCGGTAAGGTGTTCTACCGACGGTGAGGTGAAACTCTTTGTTAGGAGACATTGGTGTGGGGACTGCCAGTTCCTCCATTGAGTTGGCTGCTGAGACTTAGGGGTTGTTGTTGGGACCAGTTCGGTGATTTGCCACCGGTGTTGGGCCTTCCCGCCGGGAAGGATGTTGTGTTCGAGGGGGTTCAGGGAGGGATGCTCTGTTTGGGTCTCGTTTCTGGTATTCCTCCGGCTTCTTCCCCACTTGGCTACAGTGGGTCTATGGGTAGCCGTTGTTATCTGTCCTTCGGGTGTGGTGACGGAAGGTCGAGGAGTTTGAGCCGCCGGAAGATTGTTGTGTTCCCTGTGCTCAATCCTTGTCGTGGTGATTGCCACTTTCAATGTATGGTTGCTTGTGCCCGGGTTGTGGGTTGTGTGGTTCCATTGGGATGTTCCCTTGGTTAGTTGGTGCCTGTGCCCAGGTTGTGGGCTTTCTTTTGTTACCTTTGGTTGCCTTTGCCCGGGTTGTGGGCAGGTGGTGGTTTTGTTTCTCCTTTGCCCGGGGTGTGGGCTCGTTTTCTTTGGTAGGTTTGCCTGTTGGCCCTGAGTGTGGGGTCTGGTTTGATTTTGGTGGTTTGTTATGTTGTGGTTGTTGCCTGCCCCTCCTTCTGGGGGGAAGGTTTTCACCTTCTCTCCGGTTTTCCCTGGCATCGGTGGGGCATGTCATGCTGGCTTGGGGTCTCTGGTGTTTTTTGTTTCGGGCTGATGCCCATGTCCTAGTTTTTAGGGGAGGTGTTGTCCATTTTTCGGGTTTTCTAGGGGCCTTTGGCTTCTTGTATTGTAATTGGTTGTTTGTTGGGCTTTGCCCTTTTTGGAAATAAATTCTTACTTATCGAAAAAAAAAAAAAAAATTCAAGCTTGAGTGAGGTTCGGGCGGCTCGGAGGTTCGGACGGAGTCGGTTCGGGCTGAGGCCGGTTCGGGATTTTGTTTTCTAGTTCGAGTTAGGGCTTCATTTTCAAGCTCCACGGCTGGGCTGGTCGAGCTCAGTTCTAGTTTTCAAGTTCGGGTCGGCTTGGCCCCTAAGCTGAGCTCGACCGCATCGTGCACCCTGCTTCACCTAAACACATAGGAAATTTATTATTATTATTTTATGTACTGTGGTCTCAATTTTGGACGTCCCAATTTCGACTCTCACACATTCTGTGGTGAATCAACCCAATACCATGCACTCACACCCGACTCGACGAGATGTGACCGTGCTTATGAAATGCAATCATGCCCTTTCATGGTATGTCATGCTACATGCAACATTTATAAATTCCGGATAATTATATTTTCTACATATAATTTCCATTCATCACAATTTCCATGTTATTTATTTTTCCAACAATAACACACAAAATGGCCCAAATCTCGGACCCATATAAAACAGGGCACATTTTGGTCCCTTCACGGCTCGTCACATAATTACTGTGATACCAAAACACACCACAAAACCCAAAGACATCAGTTCCGGGATCGAAACCAAACCTCAACCCAATCGGAATTTTTGGAACTCCCATTCCCAAAAAATTTCCAATATTCGAGTCCCAAAATCTTGTCAGGACTATCAAAAATAGTCAGAATTTAAGCTCAGCTGTGAAGAACAATCCTAAAATTTCTAAAAATTCCTACACTCAGTCCCAAAAATTTGGGACTGAAATTTACGACCTCTCACGGCCTCTAAGAAAACCCCAAGGCATTAAATGGCCTTTATGCTAGAAATAATTCAAGTAGGAAAATTCCCTACCTCGTGGAGTTTGACGAAACTCCAAGATTTTGGTACCCACGCGTAGCCCTCGTTGTGTGGACCGACTTTACCTCTTGCTCTGATGAAAACCAACAGCCCGATTTCCATAGATCTTAGAGAGAAGTTTCTCTCTCTCATTTTCTCCTTTCTCCCACGCTCACCACTACCATTTTTTTTTCCTTTGTTTTCCTTTTTGACTTTTTATCCTTTTTTTTTTCTTTTTTTTTCTTTTTTTTTGCATGTGTCCATCTTTCATTGATTCATTTCGCGAAACAATTTATTTTAGTTCAATTTATTTTAAATGAACTTAGCAAATCATTTTTTGACTTAGAGATTTTTTGCGTAAAAATCTTATAATAAGTCACTAGTGACTTATCATAAAGCTAAATAAAAAAATTCAGATTATCTCATAATTCGTGAAATTTTTTGAGTCACTAGATTTCGCGAGACTAATTTATGGCTTGATCCGTTTCGATCATCAGAGATTTAGAAAATTTCTGATTTCTGAACCATTAAATAATTGTATTATTATCATTTTTCCATTTTTAAAACTTTTTAATTTTCCCAAGTTTTACAAGGCCTATTTGGACCGGGCCAAACAACCCGGATTTTATTCGGGCCTTCATTTTTTGAGTCCAACCCTCCAAAATTTCGGGCCAACCCACTCTAACCCATCGGGCTCAACCCATATTCCCAACTCTAGTAATCACGAACCCCTGTCATGTCATTATACATCATATTCATCAATTCATCCATGAAATTCCCAGCATTAGCATTATCAGATATCTGGCATCTGTTTCCTACAGAAACCATAAATTCCTTAGCATTGTTGCTCTCAGGTATTCCTTCGAGGAGATTCTCATCAATGGACTTCTTGATTGAAATGAGGCTCAAACGGTTCAATCTTTCCCATTTCGCATAATGAGTTTTCTCAGCTTTCGTGCTTTCATCAATAGGCTTAAGAGGTCCATCTTCAAGCAAAACCATGTCCAAATCCATCATTCCTAAAGTATACTCTATGTCTGATCTCCATCTCTTATAGTTCAACCCATTAAGAATTTCAATTGTAACATTATTGTTGTTCACATCCAAGGAAATTGATTAAGTAAAAATTTGCAACTTGATCAATTATGGGCAATAGGTAAAATGCTTAATAAGCATAAGTAGTACAATATAAGAATCAATTTTATTATCATAAACTCCTTTTTGGGCAAAGTCCACAATTAACAACCATTCTCAAAGCATGAAGATCTACAAATAATTCATCAAAATTTATTTCCTTTGGGCAATCAAATTTATCAAATTATTTATCTCAATCAATATCTTCATGTTGTTAAATTAATTAGCACAATAACCCCCTTTGGGCAAGCAATTTTACAAGTTTATTTAAAATTTTCCCTATCAACAAAACAGAAACTCAAAATCTTGCAAATATTGATGGTCAAATCACTTTAGTGAAATAACCTCAACAATTCACATGCAACGTTCCAAAATTAGGAAAATTAAAAAATAATTGCCCATCACAATAGTGCATATTAGCGATATGTATGCACATGATCAAACAAGATAAAGTACGTCACAATATGTACTTTCAATGATCAAGGATCAATTATAGTTGCAATAATTTGAACAATTTTACCACACTTTAAACTAATTATTTAACTAGTTTATGTGATTTAGATCAAGTAGGATAGTATGAATGAAAAACTTTCAATCTAGAGAGAGTGAGTACTACACTCCTGTTCCATGTATATTAATATAATTTCTGGTAAATTTTCAATAGAAAATTATACCAAAAAATAATTTTAATTTAATTAAATCTCATAAATAAGTAATAAATATATTAAACGAGATAAGGTCAAAACGGGGCTCAAAACGGACTCCATATGAGGTCACACGCGCTTCACGCACTTGACCCTTGAGTAGGGAATGTGTGCCACATGTGGCATATGTTGAAGGTTGTAAGACCACAATTCTGATTTCCTGAATAGTAAATTTTATTTTCGTCGATTATGTATTTGGCCAGAAATGATCAAATAAATAATAATTTCGAAAAATAAGCCCAGAAAATAAAATGTTCATAATAATGTATTGAGTCTAAAGAAGTTGAAATAGATTAAAACGAAATTATGTTAGGGGGTAAAAATGCAATTTTTCTGAAAAATGACAAAACGGTAATTTGCCATATAAATTTTTGAAATTTTTCTAGATCACGGATGATGAAATGGACTTCACCGTTGAATTCGTCTCGCGAAATCTAGTTACCCAGTCTAATTTCTTTGAATTCCGAGATAGTCGAATTTTCACGAAATTTGAGGCGACGGGCGTCTAGTGGACCCCAAAAACGAAATTTTTAGAAAAATCCTAAAAAATGTCAAATATTTAAAGAATGTCCATTTAACATAGATAAAAACTAAAGCGGAATGAAATAAATTGTTTTCGAGCAGCGGAACTAAAGTGACACATGAGGCGACGTGTACGTGTCCACACTATAAATAGTCACTAAAAAATGAAATATATCGTTTAGTGCCAGTAAAGCGTAAGAGAGTAAGAAGTAGAGAGAGAGAAAGAGAAAAAAAAAGCAATCTTCTCTCTTCGATTCACGAGATTTCGTCGATCGGATCTCGTTAAGTCAAGAGTTAAAGTTGCTCTACGCGACTAGAGCTACGCGTGGGTATCGGAATCACAAGATTTTGCCAAGGTTCAAAGTTCAGGTTTTCATGAAAATCGAGAAAAGGCGGTGTCCCGGGAAACCACGCCATTTGACCACGCCATTTGAGGTACAAATTTTCTCCTACTCGGGTTAATTTCTGTCTGAGGGGTATGTGTGTGTCCAAGGGAAATGGTGTCCAATTTTTTTTCTCCGACCCCATGACTGTATTTTGGCTATAACTTGGTCATCACTCATCCGAATTAAGTAATTCAAATTTCTAACTAAACTAGACTGATAGGAGAACATATCTCCTTGAAATAGGTCTATCCAAATTCCGACCCATTTGGACTCAAAAATGCATTCAAAGTGGAGCTATGTTCAGGTAGTTTTCCCTGTTATGTTTTGGACCCTCATGGTATGTTTGGCCATAACTTGTGTCGCTCATCGAATTGAGTTATTCAAATTCTTTGGATAAGCTATTTGCGATAGGATAACATATCTAAGAGTGAAATAGGTATATCCAAATTCCGACACTTTGGGACTCAGAAATTCATTCCAAGTGCACCAACACACTAATTCCCTGGGGGACACAATGGTCATGGCCTCCAATTTCGGAAGGTCATAACTTCTTCATCCGAACTCCGTTTTGGGTGTTCTTGGACTCTATGGAAAGTCCATTGAGTCAAGATTCTAGCCATATTCCTGTATAGGATAGGGGATGATCAGAACATGGTTGAAAATTTATGTTTTGCACCAAGTGTGCAGGTTGCTTGGTTATGTTGATGTGAATAGCCGGGTTTTGACATGACCATTTCATGGCATGTTGTGGGCTATTGTATTGGGTAGCAATTGCCATGAGTTAGCATAAGAAAAGCATGAGAACAAAAAAGGTTGAGTTCAATTGATTTTAATTAATTGGAAGTGATTAAATGCTTAAGTCACTGAAAACTATATTATAGTTAATGGTTTAATTGAACATGATTAAGGTATGGATGTTAATGGATTTTATGGATAATGTGACTTGTAGGAGGAAAGTGATAAAGGACAAGTGTAACACCCCGAAATATACCCTAGCAGTTTTCGGACTTGTTTAGGGTATATTATAAGATGAATATGAATTTTCGGAAAATAAAACGAGAGACCCGGAAAGTTTACAAGATACAAGGGCAATCTTGTAATTTGTTAAAAAGGACCTATTGGTCATAAAAGTGAAAGATTAGGGGTTAATGTTTAAAATGCTTGAAAATGAAATGTAAATAGAGGGAGTTATGGGGTTAAAAGGCAAATAAAGAAAATAACCCAAAAATGGGTTTTATTTAAAGGCCAAACATGGCCTTAACTCAAAATTGGATTTAAGACCAAATTGGTCTCAAATTGGGGGAGAGAAAAACGTAGAGAGAGGGGGAGAGCAAAAGGAGAGAAGAAGAAGAAGAGGAAGAGGAAGAGAAGAAGGAAGAAGGAGGAGCCAAGATCAAAGCCAAACTAAGGTATGGAACTACATGGGCTTTTAAAGCTTGGAATTGTTTTCCATACAATTGCATGGTTATTAGTTGGTTCCCAAAAACCTAGGGTTTTGACAGAAGTTTCTTCCTAGCCCTAGAATTCTTAAAAAGTAATCTTGGTAAAACCTTGAATGGGGCCGAGAAGCACATGAAATCCTCCTTTGAGTTTGGATTCATAGTTCAATGTGATAATGAGTTAGGGTTTAGAATAAACCCTAACTAATTTACATGTTAGGGTTATGTATAGATCATAACCCATATTAGAGTGGGTTGAGACTAATTCATGAAGGATTTTTGAAATAAGTATTGAAAGAAGAATTAAGTAAAATTGAGGTTATAAGATTAATTTGAAGTGGTCTTGAAGTGTTTATGAGGTATAGAGTTGATTTGGGGTTGAAACATATGGAAAAATGGGAGAAAAACACACAATTTGGGCATTTCGGGTGACATGTACCGGTACAACTTGAACATGTACCGGTACAACTTGTGTTCTGGTCATTTTTGGCCAACTTGTACCGGTACATGTTAGACATGTACGGTGATGCAATACATTACAAGTTTCCATTTTTGACCAGTTTTTGTATTTTGGCCATAACTTGCTCATTTCTTATCCTATTTGAGTGATTCAAGAGGACAATTAAAATAGACTTCAAGGAGAACCATCCATATAGAAATAGACATCGTCAAATTATGACTCTAAGTGGCCCCCAGGAAAATCCACTAAAGTGGGACCATGTGCAAACCAAGTCTGGTTTCGATGTTGAACATAGAAGTCCGGGTTGTTTCAGGCGTAACTTGAGTTAGGTTCTCGAATTGGGTGATTCAGTTGGAATGAACCCTTAGCACCTTAGCTTTAAATGATTACTAAGAACATAGTGTCAAAATATAGTAAGACCCCAGAAAAATTAGTAATACAAACTGTCACTAGAAAAATTGGTAAAATGACTAATTTAGCATGAAAATGCCATAACTTGTAATTTGGATGATCCAGGTCTGATTGATTCCAATTCTTAAATAAAATAGATTCATAAAAGGAATGAGAATATATGAATGAGGTGCGATCATAGACATCATACTTCATAAGTATATGAAGTGCTATATGTAATAGCCATGAAACAGAAAAATATAGAAAATGCAATATGTATAGATATGTTCATAAAACATAGAATATAGTAGGTATAAGTCAAATGATATGAATATAGGATATGTCATAAGATATGATAGTCTAAAGTACACAAATGATAGAATAAGTAAATGATAGCAAATATAGGATTGCTAATTATGATTCTGATAGACATCTGAAAGGAGATAAGATGAAACATGCTAGGAACACGAGGATGAAATGTATAAATGATAAGAACAATGGAGATAAGTAAGATAATAAAGCATAGGAATGAGAACATTTGCATAAATGATAAGTACATATATGAAAATGTGAATGAAGTAAAAGCCTCACATGATAGGAATATAGAAGTACAAGAATAGCTAAATCATGATAAATGTACTTAAATGATATAAAGAGATATGACTATATGTAATATAGATATATAAAGAACCGTAATATGAAACTACGGATATGAGTGTCTGAGTAAAATGTGTGAGTATATATGCATAAGCAATTATGAGTAACAATAGTTATTCATGCTTATGAAGTATGTAGAAAATGTAATAAAGTGGTTAATGCATTTTAGAACTACGGTAGAGGGATAGATAGGGGCATGCCTATAGGAAGATCTGATTCTTTGCGGCATATTCATGAAGCGAGATATTGGGAAGCCCTAGTTTGAGTGCGATGATATAGTCCGTTTGGATCAGGTGGCCCGCCAAAGGGTCACACAATAGGCGAGATCAACGCGCAAATACGATTGATAGTACCTTGAATGCCGGAGTAGCATATGGCATAGGTCAGCATCTGCGTGCGGTGTGATACCTTCGGGTATTATGAGACGAAGTCCAATAGGGTGATGAGTACCTTCAGTGCAGCATAGTTTCGATATCACTTCCTAAGGTATTTGCGAGACATGGGAAACCTAAAAATGACATGATATGAGAAGCATAGCACTGCTATGCAATGAAAGTATGAACGATTACAAAACGAGGTAATGTCACAGATGGCGGTACATGAAAAATATATGAACAGTACAGTGTATAAAGAGAAAAGCATATGAAAAGCATAATATATGAATATCATATGAAAATATATGAAAACACATGAAAAGTAATGAAAGTATCTGACATAAAGTAGATGATAGATAGAATATGAATGCGATAGTACAAGTATGAATATGTATGTATAGAAAAGTATAGATATAACATATGCCAAAGACATAGAATAGAGACATGACACAACATGAAAAAGAAGACTAGAAATTGGGTAAAGACATATGAAAACAGGTATATGAAAGTATAAGAATAACAGATAAGCGTCTGAGGATAGTATAAGATAGGTTATATGAAAGTATACGAGACATGAAAGCATAGGAAACTTGCAAAGACCATGATACAAGAAATAAGATGAAATAGATCAAGTATACAATATAAGCAAGTGACAAGAAATAAGCAAAGTATTTGTGATAAATAAGGAATGATATGATATACGTACAGTACAAACGAATGCAATAAAGGATATAGAACCGGGGAAGATGAAAGATATGACTAGAGACATGATAAATATAGGAATATGTAAAGCACATAGAACAGAATACAAGTAAAAGTATGATAAAAGATAAGGCTTCAAAGACAGAATATGTACCGAAAGAGATTGACATGCAATAGGCAAAGTATATGAGAGATAAGTAATTAAAGTTATAGAAATCTATATGACAGATGATATGCATATGTATAAGTCAGCGATACGCTATCAGCGGTTAGTCCATGCTTATGTTCCCACTAAGCGTGAAAGCTTAGCACGTGTTCAATCCGTGTAGGTACAAGACATGATAGAGGACGTACATTCCACATCAAGAAAGAAGGCCACGTAGGATAGTGCTCACCAAATACTGCCTGCACCCTGATGTTTTGTAATAGAAAATGGCATGTATAGGTAAAGGGACTGTATATATGTGTAGAGAAGATTTGTGATGTGACAATTACTGGTGGTAGTTCTTTTGTATACGAAATGATTCATATTACAAATTATTTGTATACCCACAGTACTGTGCATAAATTGAGAAAGAATAGTCAATATGTCCTAAAGATACAAGATAAGATAGTATATAGATAGATAGTGCATCGCCGGGATTCCTGCTAGGGATCCGCCAATCGGTCGGGCCGGATCGGGCGTGACAACAAGGGTGGAGGTAAGTTTTGGTTTAAAGGAGAAAAAATGGTATTTAAATAAATTCAAGGTGATGGAAAATGCAATGTTTATGAAAATATATATATATATATATATATATATATATATATATATATATATATATATATATATATATATATATATATTATATATATATATATATATATATATATATATATTCATGTTTACTTCAATGTATATGTTTTCATATCTATGTTATAAATGTTGAAATGAAAAAAAAAAAAAGGTGGTTTTTCGGGATTTCTTAAATTATGTTGATAAAATATGAAATGATTATGGTTTCCATAGTTTTCAAAGAAGGCACCCAGGATCAGACAGGTATACAATAATGAAATGTTTATGAATGTAGATTTTATATATACATGTTTTGTGGCGGAAAATGTTTGAATCGCTGTTACCTCATGTTACAAAGATAAAGTTTAAAGGAAAGTTAACTAAAGTATTTCTACTTATGTATGGTGCCATGGGAAAGGGTTAGATTTTTTTATAGAGGGCGGGAAGAGCATGCATATTGCCATGCACGGAAAGTAACGGGGTAAAAGTTTACTAACGCATAACGTGATTTATCCGTATAGTGCAATAAACTTAAAAGAAAGTAAATTACTTATCATAGTTCCTTTGTGCCATTTGATCGTAGACTGCTTTCCTAGCAGGTTCTTTCACAACTGGCTAACTAGAAAAATGCATTTCGGAGGTTCCTTTTAGCCATCGTGATCGTAAGACTGCTTTCTGAGGTTCTTTCATGGACTAACGGTGTTAACTGTGAGGCTGGTTCCATTGATATGATGGATTCAAAAGTGAAAAAGAAAGTATATTGAAACAATCGCTTACACATCGTATTTGAACTATATGGAAAAGAAAGTAAAGTAAATGTTTATAGAAATGATCTCTATACAATTGTTTTACATCGTTATGTTTTTAATAGAAAGCGAAAGAATGCAAAGTGGTAAATGTTTATGGAATGAGATCTCTATACAATTGTTTTACATCAGATTTGAACCATATCTAAACATTATTTTCCTATGAATCGCATCACCGAGCCCTTTAGCTCACACTTTTTACAAATGTTTTCAGGGACAGAGATTGACGCTCGCCCGAGAGATCCTTCGCCAAAGGACACTCCGCCACATGACACCACCTTTGAAATGGCGTAGTTTTGTTAAATACAACTACTTGTGCGCCTTTATTTTAGCAATGTATATAAGTTTTTGTAAAGGGTAAATCTAAAGTGTTCAGAAATGATTTTAAAGCTTGATTTGAAATTGTCAGACTTGATGTCCCATTGTTGGATGGAGTAAATTAAATTGTTTTATTACGTGTGTTATAAATTGAGATATGTCCGAAAAACAGTAGGAAACTCTTCTCCAATTTTCTATAAAAGGGTTTAATGTTTTAAAAATATATATATTTGTCCCACTATGTTTCATAAGATTTTAATGGAAAACGTAACTGTATAAATGGGTTCGCTCCACGGATTCATTTTTAAAAAGGTTTAAAAGAAATGAAAGTTTTTTTTTTCGAATCCGTAAGAGTGCCGGGAGGGTCCCCCGAGTTAGGAAAAGGAAACTCAGGTTGGGTCCCTTCAAAGGTCATCTTCAACCTCCAGCAATGGATCAAAATTTATGCAATTCGAGTCAAATGATTCGCTTATAACACGACTTGCAAATCATTGAAAAAAAAATATATGTTTTTCTAATAGGATTTCAATGAGTTTTAATATTTAGGTTGTTTCTAACAATTCTATGACATTTAATCAACAAAAAAACAAAAAACAAAAAACAACTTAAAGATCTCCATATTTGAACAACAAAATTCGGTTTTTAAACCCCCATAGCCAAGATCCAAAAATTATATTTTAACACCTATTTCGACCTCATTTTACATGTATTTTCACCTAAAGAGTGTAAGAAATCTCTCTACAACAATTAATTGAACAAAAACTCTACAATCTTGCTCAATTTTAAAAAATATAAAATGAATAGATCTAGGTTCTACCCATAAAATCGATTTTTCAAATTCCACCAAATTGAGCCAAAAACCCAAAATTGATGCAACATATCAACTAAGATATATGTAAACAACAAGATCCAAGAGTTCAATTTGAGTAAAACATAATAATTTTTCCAAATAAAAATTTTCTTGAATCTTTGAATAAGAAAATTCCGAAATTTTGAAAAACAAATTACTCCCAATTTACCCAACGAAATTTCATATATAATATATCAATTTGAAGCATATAACAACAGGAACAAAAGGCCTAGGGTTTCACAATCAAACGAAACAAAAATTCATGCACAATCATGGATCACAGATTCAGCTCCAAAATGTAAAAATAAAAATTTTATTTTCAATTTTTAATTGTAGATCCTAAATCATGTAAATCTCACTCTAATACCACATGTAGAATAATTTATCATTTACATGAATAAAGGATACTGACAATTATAGAAAATTACAATGAATAACTTACTTGTTTGAGCCATCACAAATAATTGATTATTGGAGCATATTACAAACTAAGTCTTCCTCTGTATGATCCAGATTAACCGCTATGGTGGTTCAATGGGAAAAACCTTGATCTAGACTAAAGAGGGGACCTACCTTTTATACTCAATATTGGTTTCTCAATGGGCCCTCCCATAATAGGTTTCAATGAGATCCATAGCCTACACTTGTCACTCAACTGGGTTTCTACCAAAAAGATGCAAAGCCCAATCCAAAATTGATCACTAGTTAATTGGGCTCATTATATGATAGACTATCCATTAACCTGTTTTTGTAAAAACAAATTATTCAATTAATGTTATCCCATATGAAAATTTTTCCAACAACTTCAATACAACAAATATACCTCTTCTATTGTAAGGGATTTTTTGTCTCACCAGTTCTACTATCCAAACATGGTCATCTGACCAGCACAAAGGTGTTGCGCTTTTTGAGTACCGTGGTTTTTAAGCCCACTACTCGATGGGCCCAAGGCCCGGCCCGCTTGATCCATAGTCCTCCAGGGCCACGATATGAAGCGGCCCAAGCCCCCCGATCATATTAAAACTTGTAGGCACTATGCGGCGGAAGTCCCGGAGGCCCCGTCTATGAAGTCGAGTGTCTCAGGCCAACCTCAGGCAACCGATCACAGAATTCCAAGCCCCTAATAGTAGGCCTTTAGAAACTATAAACGCTTTCGTTATGGACGAATGGATTAAGGTGGAAAACACACAAAAGGTATTTATCCATGAATTTCCTAGTTCTCAAATCCCTTACTTCTCGGAAGATTAATCCTTGATAAGGAAGAATTAGTCTCATATAAGGAAAAACATATTTATCCCTAAAAATAAAAGATTCCTTCTCAAAATAGGAAGGAGAGTCGGCGTCCATTGACTATAAATTAGGAAGATCCCCCACAAGGGAAAGGTATGCAAATCCAACCATGCGAACTTCTTTCTTCTTCCTCTCTGTATTTTTGCTGACTTAATCATCGAAGAGGCGGCAGACCCACCGTCATCGGATCGCCCTTTTTAAATGATTACATCATGTCGCCGATGCCTCGGAGATCAGACGATCAAGGTCACAACAATTGGCGCCGTTTGTGGGAAACGCATGCTTAGTCTTGTTTACAGGCTTTAAGAGCTTGGCTTAAACAACTATCAAGTAGCTCTTCATCACCTGGAGCTCTATCGATCCCCTATTCTACGTCTGATTCTCCCGAGGCAGTCGCAATGACTAGCATTCCGATGAACCAATCGCCAGAAGATCAATACCTCCATTGGCTTTAGGACATAGAGAGGCAGGCAGAAGACACTACCGATCAGGTCAAGCCACAGGGAACCCGCCGATGTTGCCCTCAGGCACGTTGCCACCAATGCCGCTTGCACATCCTGCCTTTGTTACAGAGCCAACGTTTTACATACCACAAACGACCCTAATTCGGAGACCTAATGACATGCTCTCTTCACCCCTAGGGCAACACATCCTCGACTATGAGCCACCCCGCAGGTTTTTCATTCCAGCTTTCACCACATTCAATGGCTTGCTTGTGTGAGGACCCCGGTAAAGTGCAATAATAAATTATCATTACAATACAGGCTACAAGCTTAGGAATTTTTCTAGATCTCGGATGACGAAACGGACTTCACCGTTGAATTCATCTCGCGAAATCTAGTTACCCAATCGAATTTCATTGAATTCCGAGATGGTCGGAATTTCATTTTTTTCAAGGCACCGAGTGTCGGGTGACACGTGGAGTGGTGCCACATGGCATGACCATGTGGATGCTACATGGCACCTTAGGATCTAGACACATGGCATGATAGCCATGTGGTGTAGCAAATGACACTTAGTTCATGTGTCCATGGGACACATTGCACTTGATTTGTGTGATTAAAACACATGGCTCATCTTAGCCCATGTGTTAAGTCAATAATGAGAGGGAGAGAAATATCTTAAGGGAAGAGGAAGACCAAATTGGTAGAGAACCAATTAGGTGGAGGAAAAGGAGAAAGAAGAGAAAAAGGAAAAGGGAAAGAGGGAAAGATAAGATTTTTCGGGTGTTCCAACGGTCGGAGCTCAATAGTCCGAGAGTTAAAGTTGGTCCACGCAACTAGAGCTACGCGTGGGTACCAAAATCCGAATTTTTCATCGAAGCTCCAATAGGTAGGGTTTCTCTCATACTCTAGTTAGTCCTTATCTAAGGGCCATTCGATGGCCATGAGGTGTAGCCCTAACGGTGGGGATGATTCAATAACAGTTGTGACCAGAATGTTAGTGAATTACGGACCAATTTCTGGGTCCTTTCTATTCTCAAAACTGCAGTTTTGAAGCAGGTAGTACTTGCTAGAAAATATGGGCTTGAGTATGGGGATTTTGTAGTGTGTCAGTGCTGGACATGGACTGACATGCTGAACTATGTGTACTATTCTGGGTCTGAACATGAAGATCCAGTTTTGTGTGTTGTTGCTTGATTGAATGACATGCAAGTGTGTGAAAAATCATATGGGTATATGTTGAACTTATGTATTTACATGGATTGTATTATGGATGTAAATTGTATGGTAGATATGATTATTCATGAATCATAAATGTTGCATGTAGCTCTCATCATACATGTAACATGAAAGAACATGCAATGGCATTCTGCATTGCATATGCACGGGGACATCGCGTGTAATGGGTGTGAGTGCATGGCATGAAAGAACACTGTGTCTGGTGTTTAATGGTAGGCTCTGAAAAGGGGACGACATCCTAGAGTCGCAAGGTTTGAAATTTATGTGTCCGGTAGTAACAAGAAGGGATAGACACCCCCTCAGGGGAAAGGCCTATATTCTTGGTCAAACACATGCGTCCAGCGGTGAAAGTCCGCGAAAGTGTTGGAAGGTGTATGACGCCTGCAGTGAAACCCTGGAAAGCTCGTTACCCACAAAAGACATATGACTTTTGAATAAAGCTGTTTATGGAGATTGTCCAAGGGCTTTGGAATAAAGTTGTTTATCAGAGATTGTCCAAGAGCTTTTGAATAAAGCTATTTATCGGAGATTGTCCAAGGGCTTTTGAATAAAGAGATTTTTCGGAGACTATCCAAGAAGTCGAAATATAAAACATAAATCTTTTGTTTTGGAAATGAAGGTTTTTCATACATGACGTGTGCATGTGTGAGGGAGTCAATAAGGGCTCGGGACATTGACATGACATGAGAGCAGCCATGTAGAAATGCATATGTTGTTTCTTAATGTGTTCGTAATGATTGAATCATGGCATTGCATGTGCACTTAGGTGGGGAGTAGCCCTTGTAGAAGAATTCCTCTACTAAGCATTGCACACCCCGTCGTGGGAAATTATTTCAGGTGTTGGAGGCCCACCAGGAGATGGAACTCATCTGAGGCCTTTATGGTAAAAAAAAAAGGTCAGATTATGGCTTATTCTGTATTTTGTAAAATTTTGGACAGTTATTCAGTTTTTTGTTATGTAAAAGAGAATAGTTGTAATAAAACTCATTTTGAATTGTTAATACAGTTTGACAGGTTTTTCCCATATTTTTATGATGCCTTTCTTATGCTGAGGCCATTGTGATAACTTATAGTGTCTTGGGAAAGAGCTAGAGGTGCAGGAAATGCCATAAATGGCTATTACAGGTTTGGGCAAGTTTTAGGCCGCGACAGGGGTTTCCTGGTCACGACAGAGTTTCTAGTCCTATTTTGCGACAGGGGTTCCTTGTGTCGCTATATGGTTCTCGAGCACGGGCAATTCTTTGTCACACCCACACCTCCTTGGAATGAAGATAGGGGCGAGGCATGGAATTTGGACTCCTTCACACAGCACCAGGACATTGGTGGGCCCATTGCAATAAACAAATCCATAAGGAAAATAAAAATTCTAATACCACCACCGTAGTGGTGGTTAGCTGTCTAATACATATTCTGAGTCCCATTTACTTGTACATAGATAACTTTCACTATTACAAAAACTTTTACATTTACATTACAAAATCAAATTCGAAACCTACATTGTAACACCCCGAAATATACCTTAGTCATTTTCAACTTGTTTAGGGTATTTTATAGGTATAATTTGATTTTTTTTCATAATTTAAATAAAAAACATGAAATCTGAGAAACCCGAAAATAAGTAAGGATAAATTTGTAATTTGTCAAAATATGAAACAAAAGTCATAATATAAGAAGATGATATGCTATTATAGAAATAGCATAAGTTATAGTGCAAATAGAAGGGAGTTTGAGGACCAAAGTGTAATAAAAGGAAAATTAAAAGCAAATGGGATAAGACCAAGTTGGTCTCTGATTTTAGGAAGGGCATTTTGTGAAGAGAGAAAGAAAGAGAGAAAGGAAGAGAAGAAGAAGAAGAAGAAGAGGAAAGGTATGGAAACTATTTGTGTATGAATTTGTATGGAATAGTATGGATTTTTGGACTTTTGTATGGATATTAATTTGTTTCATTTTTAGGGTTTAGTTAGGAATTCATCCTAACCCCAGATTTGTTGAAAGTTGGGTTGGTAAAACCCTAGTTTGTATAAGATGAGTATGGAATCCTCCCTTTGAGTATGGATTCTTGGTTCATGATGTATGGATACCTATTTGGGTGTTAGGAAGTTAACCTAACTTACAAGTATTTGAGTTTAGGTTTGGAAAAACCCTAATTAATCTCTATGTTTGATTTTGGTTGGGTTAGAACACACTTGGGAGTTGTTTTCGGTGATGCTTTTGGATTATTATGGGGTTTTTGGTTGGATTTCTGGAAAAATGGACTAAATCAGCAAAATCTAGGCAAATTTCGGGGTCCTACGCCGCGGCGTAGGGATACCACGCAACAGCATAGGTCGCACCTTGAGGCGTGGTGAGAGAGCTTAGGCGGGCCTCGAATTACGCCGGCGTAGCTAAAGACTACGCCTCGGCGTGGTGCTACCCTTGACATAACCTTTGTTCCTGGCATGGAAATTTTGGTGTTTGTTTTTGTTGTTTTTCCATTGCTCCGAGGTCTTGTCTATTAGACTAATGAGGACCCTATAAGTGTATGAAAGGGTCCATTCATGTTTGTAAGGTAAAGGAAAAATTAGACCGTACCTCGCCGCCTCGGCAAGTTCGATGTTGGCAAACTTAATGCCCCTATGATAAGATAGTAAGTTCTTGAACACATATAATTGTAGGACTGCCTAAGATTATATATTGAATGACACGACACCTCTGTTACGTGGGCAAGAAGGTATAGTACTTCGGTACTCTCTGATTAGTGGGACGACACTCTCTGACCGTGCTTCGACACATTTAGTACTTCTGTACTCTCTGATTAGTGCGACGGCACTCTCTATCAGTGCTTCGGCACTCCTGATTTGTGCTACGACACTTCAGTACTGTACCGTACCTTTGGGTACTGATTATGTTGTGTCCTACTCGTTTCTTATTACTGGTCTAGGTAGTCAAACAATTATATGATAAGAGTCTAAATAACGAATAAGAGTAAAGTAATGTACATCGTTCTGCTCTGAATGTACCTACGGGTACCTCTGTATAAGTATAAGCTCTGAATGTACCTATGGGTACCTCAGTACAAGTATAAGTTCGGTAGTACCTACGGGTACCTCTGTATAAGCAGGGAACAAAAAATCGGTTTTTTTGGCCGATATATCGCCAAAAATCGGTTTCGACCGACACTTAGGAAGCGGAGGAAAAATCGATCAGAGGAAAAATCGGGGAAAAATCGATAAAATCGCGATTTTTCGGCTGGCATCGAAGCCGATTTTTCCACGAAAAATCGCGTGGAACCGCAGCGGCTTGTGCGAAATTTTGAAAAAATATCGGTAAAATATCGGTAAATATCGGTAATCACTATTTTGACTCCAAAAATTTTTATAAATACCCATAAAATCATACAATCTCTTTACAAACTCATCGATACACATCAAACTCGATTAAACTCTCAGGTATTTTTCTTTGGCAGTTTATCTGATATTTTGCGAGATCTTATTATATATATTATCTTCGTCAAGATGGGGATCCGCCGTCAAATAATGTAATTAGACCGCATCGGTCTTCATTTTAGTTTTAAAGTACTATTGTAATGTAATTTCTTGATAAATTATAATGAATATTATTTTCAATAAGTGTATATTTAACTATTTATGTCTTTTATAAAGTTCAACATAGTATTTCCATGAATTTCAGTATTTTTATTAATTTCGATTTCTGGAAATATTTTTGTAAAATATCCACCGATATTTACCGATATTTTACGATATATCATAGTAAAATCCAAGTCATAGATATATCAAGTGATACCGATATTTTGTTCCTTGTGTATAAGTATAAGCTCTGTCACTCCCACGGGAGATCTGAATAAGTATAAGTCTGCTATAAGTACAAGTATGTGTATAAGTTTGTTATATGAAGTCATGAATAATTATGATATCTACTACTATATATATGTTACTATTATATGCTTACTGTAAATGAGTATCAGTGCATGTGTATACGTATAAGTCATATGTTTCCACTAAGCGTTAAGCTTAGCATGGGTTTTTAATCCGTGTAGGTACAAAGGAGGACGTCCATGATCTTTCGCATTCTGTTGGGCCAGCACACTTATAGGGGTCCATCACCTGTAGGTTTTGTGCTCTAATTATGTAAATGTAAATGTACAGTTTTTGTATATGTATATGTAAATGGGACTCATGACTGTATGTATTGACACTATAAACACCACTACAGTGGTAGTTTTATTTTGTATCTTTGTATATGATATTTTGATTCAGTTATAAGACTTAGGCCCACGATGTCTAAAAGCAAGTAAGAGTCGGTATAGTTTGGCGCCCCCTTCATCGCTAGGCGGGGGTTGGGGGTGGGGACATCTGGATGTGTTGGCCTTGGCTGATGCGAAATGACACGGATGTCCTCTTCGGTGCCTACACGGATGAAACACACGTGCTAAGGTTATAGCTTAGTGGGAAATAGATGTGACCACTTGAAGTGGTTCACATTTATAGAATACATATATCATAAAGCATATGTCAGAATTTACGTATACAGAATTCTATAACAGAGTTTTCATGTACATAATTCTTGTAACGGAACTTTTATATTTCCCATAGGAGTTCAAAACATATATCATATACAGGGAGTACCCGAGGGTACAATACAGAACAAAATAGATTGATTTCTTATGCTTACTTCTTATTCATCATTCAGATTCTTATTATTTAATTTCATGTATCTTATTATTCAAGTATACAACATATAAGTATTTGCCTGCATAGACCTCTATGCGAATTAGAAGGACACGGTCTGACCAGTAGAAGGTGCGGTGCGATATTGAGCAGAGACTTGCCTACCCGGACAACGAAGTGTATCGCGCTGCTTGAAGTCTTGTAGCACTAGCGAGTGCGAAGCTTAGCGATCAGTGCCTACCCACGTAACAAAGGTGTCTTAGCACTAGCGGGGTGTCGACAACGATCAAGGCGATAATGCGCCCCGCATGAGAGTGTCGTGGCACTAGCGAGTCTTAGAAGCACTCATCAGAGATGCCTATTCATTCAATATTCGGTCTTATGCAAGCATACAATTATATGTATTTCAGAACTCGTTTTATCATTCTTAATCCCATTAGCAAAAAAGGGCAAGAAATAATGTTTGCCCAACGATTGGATCACCAAGGCGAAGCAAAACTTTTATACTTGTATGAACCCTTTCATTCACTTATTAGGGTCCTCATTAATCCAATGGATAATTGTTAGAATTAACGAAAAAAGAGAACCAAAACATAACTTACAGGTACGCCTAGGCGAAGCTTCGCTACTCCTAGGTGGAGAGGTTCGCCTAGGCGGAGCACTGCTACGCCTAGGCGGACCAGAAAGGTAGAATTTCTGGACTCGGGTCCACCTAGACGTAGTGACCTTTGCCTAGGCGTAGGGGTGTCGAGCTGAATGCAGAAATGGCCAAATTTTGCCCCTTTCACCGAAAATTTCTTCTAAACTACAACCAACTCAACCAAAAATACATTTATAAGTTAGGGTTTTCCTAACCTACATATAGACAAATAAGAAGGTTGGAAATTTCTTAACCCAAACATGAATTCCAACCAAAAGTTCCAAACAAGTTCCAAACCAACCAATATCAATTTCCAAACAAAGGAGATGTTCCAAACCTGGATTCTTCTCTTCTCTTTTTCCTTCTTCCTTCTTCTTCTTCTCTTCTTCTTTTTCTCCTTCTTCTTCTCCCACCGAATTGCCCTAACTCTCAAGCCAAAATGGGATTTTTCTAAGACCATGTTTGGCCTTATCCAATTTGACCCAAATTTCTCTTCTTTTAATTTTAGTCCTCCTACTTTGTTCTATTTACAAATCAACTTATTCAAATTCTTATAATACCATATCATCTTTTCATCTTATGTCTCTTGGGTCCTTAAATTGGCAAATTACTATTTTATCCTTAACTCTTGGATAAATCTCGAGTTTTTATCATTTTTCTTACTTAGCATTTATATTTCGGAAAATACAAATTTTCCTTTTCCTATACTACAGGGTGTTACAGTTGCTTGGTTGCGACATAGTTTTTCCATGTCGCGACAGTGCTTTGCTTCTCTGTCGTGACAATGTCACGACAGAGGTTTCCATGTCGTGACCGAGACGGCCACGACCAAAGGTCAGGTGTTGCACCCTTCGTGTTGCAACAGGTTTGGCCTTGGCAAGAGTTTTCTTGTAGCGACAAAATATTTTTATGTCGCGACGAGTTTGGTTAAGGCCAAGAGTTTCTATGTGTGACAGTATTTTTGTGTCCTTGACGAGTTTGGCTGCTGGATGGTTTTTATGTCATGACGGAGTATTCTCAAGTCGCGACAAAGTTTGGCCTAGACAAGGGATTTTAGGTCGCGACAGAGTATTTTCTTGTCGCGGTCGAGTTTGGGGCAAAGGCCAAGAGAGTTTACGTCGTTACAGAGAAATTTGATGTCACGATAGAGTTGCCTGAAATTGTGTCACAACAAAGTATACCTTACGTCGCGTCGAGTTCGGAGGACATGGTCTTCCATGTCACGACGTAATGCTCGCTCGCCGGCGGCGGTGGGAGCCAGGCACTCACGATCTCGACCGGGCTATGCGGCGCGACAAAGGCCGCTGTCGCGGCCGATTGTGGCGCTGCGTTGCGTCATGATAAAGAAGGCATGCGGCTCGAGGGCCCGGGCGGGGCGCTGGGGGCTCCTGCCCGAGCTAGGCTCGCCTGACATAGGTGTTTTGTAACGATAGAGATTTCTTTGTCACGACAGACTTCTTACAGTAGTAAAAAAAAAAAAAAAAACCCTAAGATTGGGGTGTCACAGGCTAACCCCTACGACCATATTCTCCATTATAATCAAGCAATGACACTAAATGCTGGTAATGACCAGTTGTTATGCAAAGTATTCCTGGCCAGTTTGCGGGGGTAGGCAAGCAACGCTTGCTTGGTTTCACAAGCTCCCACGCTACTTAATAAATTCGTTCGACAAACTATGGGTTGCATTCATATCACGGTATCTCTGCTCCGTGCAAAAAAAGATAAACATCAGCTCCTTACAAACCATTCTCAAACAGGAAGAAGAGACAATTCGTGACTTCACAAAGAGGTTTGGGCAAGCCTTCCAGCAAATAGAGTCATATAGCATGGACGTCGTCCTCCAAAACTTTAGGAGAAGCTTCGGTCCATCTACTCCTTTTTTCCAGTCACTATCTTTAGACCCGCCAACGACGATGGACGAATTATACAGATGGGCTAATATGTACTCAATGTTGGAGGACAATATTCGTGTAGCAACCCAGACAGTCATAATTATGAGCCAACTAGCCGAAGGAAATAAGCTACTTGGGAAACAACCCTCTAAATCCAAGGAAGGATAGAACAGAGACCAAAAGCAATCTCGTGACCAATCATAAAAGAAGAGAGAGCCCCCGCAATTTACCCCACTAAACGTCTCTTATGAGAGGCTATTGCCCATCATTCACGATTTTCTAGAGTTTAAATGCCTTGCTCCGATCCAGACGGATCCCTCCTAAAGAAACTAGTCATTATGGTGAGATTGTCATAGAGACCATGGGCATGAGACTGGCAGGTGCCAAAGCTTAAAATTTATGGTGGAAAAGCTTATCAAGGCTAGACATCTCAGGAGATATGTCAGGGAACCTGACCACGGGGTGGAGTCAAGGCAAGCCACGAACATAATCACAGTAGGAGTGATAACCCCTACAAAATCCAAACTTGCCATAAACTATATATTGGGCAGCCCATCTAACGACTAGTATTAGTCAAAGCACCAATGGAAGAAGATCTTGAGAGCCGCCACAGTCAAAGCTAGGGTGAATGTTATCAACGCGGAAGGGAGACACGAAGAAACCAAGCCAATTGTTGGTCGCATATCCTTTCCTCCTGTCAATCCAAACAGGATAATTATGCCTCACTATGATGCTCTGGTACTCACCCTCTGTATTAGCGGTTTTGATGTGCACAGGGTACTAGTAGATCCTGGCAGCGCGATAGACTTGTTGAAATTACCGGCGTTCGAGAAGATGAAATTCTCTTTAGGAATGCTGAAATCATCAAGGCAGATCATCTCCAACTTCAACGGTGCGACTACCACAACACTAGGAGATGTCGCTCTCCTTGTGAAGGCCAGGCTAATGACCCAGCGAGTTGTTCTCAGTAAGTCTGACGCGAGGCGCCCCAATGCCATATTGACGACGGCCACATAATGAAGTATCCACTTCAACCTATCGCAAAGGGTGGTTATTTTACTAACGTTGGGCAAGTTGACCACTTAGGCAGTCAGTTGGCCATGCGGCAGTGCTATCAGTTATCTACACAGGAGCATAAATGGGAGAAGAATCCTGAAAATCCTCCTCTTGAAGATCAGACCCCTTCGTAGCAATCACAGTTCATCGCTTAGATCAGGGCGGAAGAAAGGGATATACTAGCTGTGGATCCCCTAGAAAAAGTAATGTTGGACGGGCCAGAAAAGTTCACTTATGCTAGTTCCCTTCTGTCCGATGACAAAAAATAACAATTACAACTCGTGATGTTAAATAACGTAGATGTGTTACGTCTCCCAGAATCGGTCAGGCCAATTGGCGGATCGAGCCAGGTTCCGAGGCGCGAGACCATCTTGGGACTCTTTACACGATTTTTTTTAAAAGCGAGAGCGATACTGTGGGTATGGCCCACATCTTATAACGAGTCAAAATCTTATATACATTTCTGAGTCCATTTACATATACAAAGCGAACTTTACATTTACAAATCGAGCCTGAACCTACATGTAGTGAACCTTACAAGTGTGTGTTGGCCCATTTGTATGCGGATGTTTCTTTGGCGTCTTCTCTGTACCTACGGATTAAACCCGTGCTAAACTTTTAAACAGTGGGAAGCATTTCTTATGCATATACACATTTAACGCATAAAACAATAACATATAATATAAATTTCATGCATTTATATTATGAGCTTATACGAGTACTTCTTCTTATAACAAGCTTACGCTTATTTGGATCTCATATTGGAGTTACGGATCTTATTAACATGCGGAAGCTTTATGCTTATCACGAGCTTATGTTCATTGAGACTCCCATAGGAGTTACGAGGAACTTATACTTAACGAGGTTTATCAAACATTCGATTACTCCGTAGGATTCACCAGACTTATCATATACTACGGGTTTACCCTTATTCGGAGGCTCGTGGTGTGCGGGGAAGTGCAGATGTATCTAGATGTCTGAGAACTTATTCTTATCTGGTACTTGTAAGTACTACAAAACTTATAATGGTGTTTCAAATCTTATCACGAGTATTCAGAACATACTTATCTTACAGACTTATCTTGGTCTTACGGAACTTGGACATGTATTTCAGATCTTATACATGTCTTGGAGCATATACTTATTTTATCGATCGAAATTGCCCTTAGATCTGCGGACTTATACTTGTTAGGATCTCTGTAGGAATTCTGAGTTACTTCTTATACGGAAGCAGGGGCTTATTTCCATTCGGGACTCCGTAGGAGTTACAACATTCTTAAACTCACGGAGTTTATACTTGTTTGGAGATACCCGTAGGTATCCACGGTCACGGAATGTCTTGGTATTGCGAGCTTATTTCTTGTCTTACAGTTCTTATTTTGGTGATACGGAACATGTACTTGTCTTGCGGATCTTATACGGGCTTGATACGTACAAAATTGCCGTGGAGTGCTACCAGTTCATTATCTGAAGGTACCGATCGGTACCAGCGGATTTATACTTATCGTGCGGATGCGAGGAGTACTCGCCGTTACCTCTGAAACTTGTACTTATATTATTGTCACGGAAGTACTCGTGGGTACTCTGAGTTTGTACTTATTCGAGATCTGAGAATGAGAACTTATTCGAATCTGAGGGTACCACGTGGGTACTACAGGAACTTATCCAGTCTGGGACCGGAACTTATTTAGATACAAAGAGTACGTAGGTACTACGAACTTATCGAATCTGAGACCAGAACTTATTCAAATACAAAATTGCCGTAGGTACTACGGAACTTATCGGTCGGGGGTACGTAGGTACTACGAGGACTTAATCGAGACGGAGTTAATCGGTGGGAGTTGAAGAGGCGGGAGTACCCATAGGTACTCTGAACTTCATCGAGAGCGAGCGGAACTTAATTAAATGCAGGGTACCCTTGGGGCACTACGGAGACATTTTCGGATCACGAGGAGTACCCGTGGGTACTCTGAGGAATATCGAGAGGCGGGTGCCGTAGGTACTATAACCATTCGGATACATGACGTATCGGATCTGGGGTACCCGGTAGGTACTCTGGAACTGACGATTCTGGGGTACCGGTAGACTCTGAGAACTTTCAGAACAGGGTACCGTGGGTACTAGGGACTTTTCGGATCACGGGTACGTAGGTACTCTCGGGACGGATCAGATACGTTGGATCTTTGCTCTTATTCTTTATTAGTGTCTTATCATATATGCGTCAGATACCTAGACCAATTATAAGAAATGAGTAGGACGTAGTACAATAAGTACCGAAGGTACGATCTGATCTTTGGGGTGCCATAGCACCCGGCGGAGTACGAAGTCTTGACGGGAGTCATTAGCACTAATCGGGCCGAGTGCCATATTGTCGAGTCTTAGAGGTACTGTCAGTGTCGGAGCACTAATCGGGACGTCGCTCATTCATTCTTTGGTGGTAGTCATATGATCTTAAATCTTTCATATATTCTTGTTATACATGAATCATCTTTTCTTTCGAGAAATTGGAATCATTGTGGATCGTCAAACTCAAGTTATGGCATTTTCATGCTAACAAGTCGGTTCACCGGAATTTCTGAGAAAGGAACAGTTGCAATATTAATTAATTTTCCAGTGCCTTGTCTCGATATTTGACACTGGATCTTTGTACTCCTTTAAATTTAGGGTGCTAAGGGTTCTTCAACTGGAATCACCCAATTCGAACCTTAGGAACTCAGTTACGTCAGAAACATCCGGACTTCTCTATGTTCAAAACTGGAACGAATTTGGCTTGCACATGAGTCCACTTTAGGTGAATTTTACTAAAACCACCCAGGATCAGGAATTTAGATGCCTATTCTTTAAGTTTTGTTCTCCTTGAGTCTATTTTACGTAGCCACTTGGATACTTCAAATCGGATAAGAAATGTGCAAATTGTAGCCAGAAAATAAAAACTGGTGGCTTGAGGAAAACGGAAGCAGGTTATGCTAGGGTACATGTCTAACATGTACCGGTACAGGGTCGACCAAAACGACCAGAACCGAAAGTGTGCGGTACAAAGTTCAAATTGTACCGGTACAATTCACCCGAAAATGCCCAGAATGTGTGTTTTGTTACATTCTTCCATGTTTTGATATCCAATCAATTCTACACTTCAAACACACATCAAAACCATTTCCAATTCACCTAGGAATCTCTTTTCTATTCAATTCATCTTTCAATTCTTATCATTCTTTCAAAACCTTTCCATGAATCTCTCCCAATATCATTCTAATATGGGTTACCACCCATATACAAACCAATTACCAAGATTTGTTAGGGTTTGTTCTAAACCCTAACTCAATTTCCTTTCATTTAACCATGAATCCAACAACAAAGGAAGGATTCCCTAATTATCTTGTTCCTTGTGGGTTATACCAACCTTAATTTCAAAGAAATCTAAAGGTTATGATGCAATTCTATCCAAAACCTTAGATTTAGAGATAAGATATTAACCATATCAAACTAAATTCATGTGATCCATACAAAATCCATACTTTCAAAGTAGTTTCATACCTTGGCTTTACTTGATCTTGGCTTCTCTTCTTCTTCCTCTTCTCTTCTTCCCTCTTCCTCTCCCTGCTTCTTCTCTCTTCATGATTTGTTCCCCTTCTTCCAAATGGGACCAATTTTGGTCTTTAAATCAGATTTTCTTATGCCTTATTTGGCCTAAAACCCATTTTGGGTTAGGATTGCTTTATTTACTTTAAGCCCCACAACTCCTTCTATTTATGAATACACTTTCCTTTATTTCATTTGGCCTCTCAATTTTCTTAATCCATGACACTAGAATCCTCTTTAGACAATTGCAATTTTATCCTTAATCTTGTAAATTTCCGGGTCCCTCGTTTCCATGTTTCGCATTAAACTCACGAAACAGTCAAATTATGCTTACAAAATACCCTAAACATGTCGAAAACGACTAGGGTATATTTCGGGGTGTTACATGTTCGCCTAAAGCCACTTAGATATGGAAGGGATTAGCCCGATGATGGCCTCTCACAAGCTAAATATCATCCCCCGGCCAGACGTCGAGACAAAGGGTGAGGCATATTCACGGTTAGCCGTCAAATCCCATCCGGACAAGGTCGAAAACTTAATGGCAGACTTCATCAAGGTAAGAGTACCTCAAGTGGTTAGCCAACATGGTGGTAGTCCCGAGAAGGAGGAAAAGTGGCGGTATGTGTGGATTACACAGACCTCAATGAAGCATGCCCAAAGGATACTTCCCTTAGCGTATAGATCAGATTGTTGGCCTTGCGACGAGCCACGAATTTTTCGTTCTTGGACACCTTCTACGGATATTATCGGATTCCATTACCTCCGCCCGGGGCTGAAGAAAATGAACTTCATCACCATACGAGTTTCTTTGCTATAATGTGATGCCCTTTAATTTAAGAATCTTTGGGGCGACTTACCAAAGGTTGGTGACTAAGATATTCCGACCGTTGTTGGGCAACACCATGGAAGCCTATATCGATGACATGCTAGTAAAATCCAAAGAATGCTTCGACCATGCCAAGCACACTGAGCCTTTGAGCTCTTGCAAGGTATGGCATGAAACTCAACCCTTTGAAATGTGTGTTCGAAGTCAGTGCAAGCAAGTTCTTAAGCTTCATGGTGACCCAAAGAGGGATTGAGGCCAATCCCTTCAACTCAAAACAATAATGGACTTCGGACTCCTCACCATCAGGGGTTCAGCAATGACAAACCCGGCTAAGCGGCTCTTGGGCAGTTTATATCCCATTTCATCGACCGGTTAAAACCATTTTTCACTACCCTAAAGGGAGCCAAAGGAGCCAACTGGAATGAGGAGTGTGACTAAGCCCTCATGGCTATCAAACAATATCTTACCAAACCACGATCTATGGCCTTTAGGAAATGGAAGCCATATACCTTTACCTAGTAGTGTCAAAAGTCTCGATGAGTGCGACTTTGTTTTTAAAGAAGGCAGAAAACGAGAGATAGATATTCTTCATAGAAGATCCACTGGCGGCGAGCTTCGATATACCCATTTGGAACAAGCGTGCGGCCTGCGTGTGGCGGTGAAGCTTCTCGTACTTTCAGAAAGCCTGCCTTTATCGTGGGTACTGAAAAATCTCCCTCTACGACATACCATACACAAGCCTGACTTGTTAGGGAGGATGGCCCAATGGGTGGTCGAGCTAAGTGAGTTCTGTATTCAGTATAAACCTTGCTTGGCATTAAAGGGGCAAGTGTTGGCAGATTTTCTAGCGAAGCCCTTGACAGGCTGTGGTCGGGATACTTGATGGTTGAATTGGGTCCTTAATGTGGACGAACCTCTTGCTAAATGGGAGGTACAGAGATTAGGCTTGCAATAAAAGCTGGCGGGGAATGGGTAGAGCAGGTCATATGACTAGACTTCCCCGCATCTAATAATGAGACTAAGTATGAAGCAATCCTAGTCAAGATCAATCTCTCGCAATCAATATCATCAAAGAAACTCCTTATACGCAACGACTCTCAACTGGTAGTAGGACGGATAAACGGAGAATACGAAACGTGAGACCAACGTATAGCTAGGTATATGGGCCTGGTCAAGCAACAACTAGGGAATTTGCGGCTTGGAAGCTTGACATATCGGACTCAATGAAAGAGCGGATCATTAGTAACGATTGTTAGCATCCATCCTAATAAAAGAAACTGTATTCTTCCTAATCTACTACCAGTCGGCATCGTTTATTACGACATATCGAGTAAGTTAGATAGATAAAACAGACCCTTCTTGGCTAACCCCCATATTACATTATTTGAGCTTAGGAGAACTGCCAAATAATAGAGTCAAAGCCCATAAGGTCCAAGTCCGGGCAGCGCAATTTTCTTTGGTAAACGGGTAGTTATACAAACGGTCTCTGGACGAGTCGTATCTTAAATGTCTCACTGCTCAGCAGGGACAATATATACTAGCAAAACTTCATGAGGGGTATGCGGAAACCATCTAGGAGGCAGAACTTTCGCTCATAGGGCCCATACACAAGGGTATTATTGGCCAACCATGAGAGTAGATGCAACCACCTTTATTAAAGTGCCTATCATTTGCTAACGACAAATACATATCAGGATGCCGACCAAGACCTAGCCACCATTACAAGCCCTTGGCCCTTTGCTCAATGGGGAATTGATATAATTGGACCACTACCTACCGCCCCAACTTAAAAAAAGTTGTTGTTGGTTACCATCAACTACTTTAGCAAATTGATAGAAGCTAAAGCCTTCGCCTTCATCAAAAACGAAATTACATCGCGATTTGTGTGGAAAAGAATATTGTGCAATCGGTTCGAATACCTCGATTGATCATAGCCCCGATGCGGACCCTTGAGTTTGATAGCAAAGTATACAAAAACTTCTACCATGAGCTGAAAATCATAAACTTGTACTCAACCTTACGGTACCCACATAGCAATGGCCAAGCAAAGCATCCAACAAAACTCTCTTAACGGCTTTGAAAAAGCATCCACATTCGGCTAGGGGAAAATGGGTCGAGCTACCGGGAGTCCTTTGCGCCTATAGAACAATTAGTCGAACCGGCCAGAAGACTTTACCCTCACCTATGGTATGGGGCCATTATTCCTATAGAAATGTCGGGATGCCTACGCACAAGCAGAGGTTCTGGAACGGCTAATGCTAAAGCCATCTCCCGAGACCTAGATATGGTAAGAAACGGCTAGGAATGAATGGATTATATGTATAGTATATTATTAACAAAGGATGGCAAACTTGTACAATAGGCATATAAAGCCGCATACATTCGGGTTGGAGACCTAGTACGAGAAGGGTCTTTGAAAACACAAGCGACCACTGCGATGCACGCAGACTCAACAAAATTGGGAAGGACCATACATAGTTGTCCGAGTGGGCCCAACTAGGTCATACTCATTAAATAAACTAGACGAGACACCAGTACTAAGAATGGGGAATGTTATACACCTTAAAAGGTGTTATCAGTAAAGTTTTCTTTAAGGGGGTTATCAATAAAATTTCCTTTAAAGTATTTTCTTCCAATCTTTGAAATATTACCAGTCAAGTATTCTTTAAATGTATTATTTCCTCCAATTTTTGGAATAAACTCCATTTCAAAAGACCAGACTTATGGCTCTAAGCCTGCTGGCACTTTCAAAAGACCGGACTTATGGCTTCAAGCCACAACGGCAAAGACCAAACTTGGCTCTGGCTGTTGGCACTTTGGAGCCGGACTTATGGGCTACAAGTCTGATGGCCTTCGAAAGACCATAGTATGACTCACAATCTTTCAAGACTAGACTTGTGGCTCTAGAAAGCTTTGTAGAACTTTCAAAAGACTGAGCAGCTGGCTCTAAACTCTTGGCGCCAAACACCGGACACAGTGGCTCAGCTGCCCAGTACTTCAAAAGACCAGACTTGGGGTTCTAAGTCTGTTGGCACTTTCAAAAGACCAGACTTGTGGCTCTAAGCCTGCTGGCCCAATCGTATCTCTACCAACTCCTAGCCTTGAGAAGAATTAGCTATTCTAGTCGATGTTCATGAAAAGGATGAAAATGTAAAGGTTCATTACATAAGAGTACCAGAAGTCATATTTCATTAAAATACACCAATTGGCGTCTATGATTACAAAAAATATGTCCTTGTGGCCAGACAGGGCCCCTTACAGAAATTTCAAAAATATGGGGGAGAGAGGAAAGGAGAGCAGAATCAGTTCTAATCCCCAACGGAGGCATTCCCCTTAAGTTCCTTGGCCGACTAGATTAGATCCACCCCCGTTGTTGTCACCTTAGTTATTGCTAGGACCGGGGGGCACCTTGGGTTCACAAAGAACACTGTAGGAAGCGGGTCGACGGAGTCAAGCATACCATCCGCAACCTCTGGTTGGTCTCCACGGATGTTGTGTTTGAATGCACAACATTAGCCATAGGTGAAGATCACTTCCAGGGCCTTTTGGTAGTCTTCCTCCATGGCATCCTTGTCCTTGCTTGCCTAAGAGTGGAGGAAAGACACTTCATGCCCAGCCGCCCGAGTTCGAGCGGCGTCCGAAGCAACCTCCGGGCAGAGTCTCGACCTCGGAGTCTTATGCACGGCTTCGCCATGGCAACCAAGGCTTCACGGACCTTGGCGGGCCACCTCGCCCCTTACTTGCCGCTTCACTGTTGCAACGACGGCCAGTCAAGCAACTTGGTTTTCCTCTTTAGCCTCGTCCCTCTCCTCCTCCGCCCCTGTAGCCCTCTCGGTACACTCCTTAGCCTTTCGCTCCCAATACTTGGACTTAGCCCTGGCCTTGCCGAGGGCGTCATCTAAGGAATTGTGTTTGAAGAGCGGTGAGCCCGGCATGGGGATTCTGATCGCTCAACATCGTCCCGACGGAGATGGAGTTCACAATATTTGGCGCACCATGTTCGAATAATGATGGCGGCACACTAAAAATGACACATTGAACAAAATGACGCCCGAGAATTCACCTCCCAGACAAAAAGAGAGGGGAATGAGAAGAGGTTAGAACATACCAACTCCGTAGTGGCGGCAATGTGCTTTTGTCGACCATGCAACAATCGTTTTATCCTGGGAGACGGAAGCCTTTAAAACCTCAAAGCACCAGTGGAGACTGTGAATCTGTCTTAAGGAAATTGTGAATTCACAAGATTCGGTTGTTTTCTCCAACTTTATTATATTCTCCTTCTTTCTTATTGATTTAATTTATTTTGGTTTTTCTTGAATAACCATTATTTTGCAGCATTATGTCTATGTTGTTTGGAATGTCCAAACATTTGATTTATGTGTTCCCGGGTTTTTACAACAAGGAGACAATTTTTCTAACAAGTAGGAGTTTCCACATGTTGGTTCATAAGTGTAATCGCCGAATTGTGTTATCTCTCTGCCAAAAGTGTCCGATACTTCTCTTCACGGTGTAGTGCTTTTTATCATCGTAATAATACCATATCTCCAATTCTCCTGAAGCTCAGAGGCATTGTGAGAATAAGCTCGCCATCCCTGCTGTTGAAGAGGTCCCGAATCAGGTCTTGATCTCACTGGAGTTGCTCCGGGATCATCAAATCATTGACCTTGGCCTTCTCAAATTCTTCACCCAAACGTGTGCTAATGAGTCCTGACTCGGTATCCGGCAGCCATGGTTCTTGTGTAACCAAGGTTCTGGTCCCATCTCCTACACGAACACGATTGTGCTTGCATATGAGATCTTTGGTTGCCCATATGCTTCTCCACACATAATTAGTGTTGCTTCCCAGGTGTGCACTTTGGAAAGAGGCTAATGGGTAGTATCTAGCCTGGAAAACTCTTGCAACTGGTGATGTAGGCTCAGTTAACAGTTTCCATCCTTGTTTACTTAGCATGGCCAAGTATGCTTTCCTTGACTTTTTGAAGCCTAACCCTCCCACGAATTTTGGCTTGCACAAGTGCTCCCATTTCATCCAATTGATCCCCTTTTTATTACCCCCATGATTCCCCCACCAAAAGGAATTCAACATCACCTCAATGTCCTTACAAACCCCTTTAGGTAATAAGAAAACCTGCATGGCGTAGTTTGGCATGGCCTGGAACAATTTTGAGGAGTACCTCTTTGCCCGCCCGAGAGAAAGCCTTATTACTCCAATGTTGCAACTTGCTCCATACCCGGTCTTTGATGAAGTCGAAGGCCTGTTTTCTCCTCCTACCTATGCATGAGGGTAGACTCAAGTAATGCTCGTGATCCACCGTATCCTACACCCCTGACTCCATACAAACTGTTGTCTTCCTCAAGCAATCAACATTCCTGCTAAAGGAGATAGACGACTTTCCAAAGTTGATTCTCTGTCCAGAAGCTTGGTCGTAGTCTTACAAAGTTTGCTTGATTGTTTGGGCTTCCAACTCTATGGCTCGAAAGTATAGGAAGAAATCGTCAGCAAAAAATAAATGGGAAATATGAGGGGCATACCGAGGAATTTTACAGCCATGGATTTGTCCTGCATTCTCCTACGCTCGGAGGAGGGCGCTCAAGGATTCGGCACATAGGATGAAAAGATACGGGGACAGCGGGTCACCTTGTCGGAGTCCTCTTTGCGGAATGATCGGACCCAATTCATTCCCGTCATGCAGGATACTATACCGGACGAAAGAGATGCAAGCCATTACTAATTTTATCTAGTGAGTAGCAAACCCCATTCACCGCATTATATTTTCTAAGCTCCATTCCACTCTATCATATGCTTTGGCCATATCTACCTTCATTGTTGCGTATCCTCAATTCATTCCCCTTGAGATTTCCCTATTCAAGAAGTGCAACACCTCATACGAAATCAGGAGATTATCGGTGATTTCTCTTCCTGGAATGAAAACACTTTGGGACTGGGAAATTACCAACGGTAAGACATTCTTAAGCCGATTCGCCACTGCCTTGCTATTATTTTATATAGGACATTATAGCACTGTTTTAAAAACCGGATCGGATCGATCGGTCCAATCGGTTAGACAATGAACCGGTAATGAAACCAATCCGGTTGAAATGTTAAAACCATTTTTCTTTGAATTGGTAGTTGAACCGGTCGAATAGACTATTGAACCGATCAAATTCATTTATAATTATTTTTATTTTTGATAATATATTAATTATCTAATGTCATTGGTTAAACCACAGTTCGACCATTAATTCAACCAATGAATTATGAATTAGTAATTTTTTCAGTTCAGTCTTTGATTCGATTTTTAAAACATTGGAATTGAGATAGAGATAGGCCTCAAATCGCCCATAATTTCCACGTGCTGCTTCTTTGGAATCAGTACAATGTGGGTGTCGTTTAGTCCCTACGGGAACTCACATGCAGATACGAAGGACAAGCATGCAGTGCTAACATCTTTGCCAACAATATCCCAATACCTTTGGTAGAATGCGGGGTTCATTCCATCCTGGCTCGGGGACTTGTCGGGGTGCATTGCAAATACTGCATCATGGATCTCTGTCTCAGTAAAGGGAGCTAGTGAGACTTCATTTTCAGTGGCGGTGATTGTCGGTCGGATCGCTCTGAGACATTCCATACTTGGTCCAGCCTCTGAAGCGAAAAGTTTGTTGAAATATTCAACCATGAGGTTAGGTAAGCCAATATGCATATCTTTCTATGTGCCATCCCCATCCTTGAGCCTAACCACTCTATTTTCATGCATCGTGTCGATGAACGAATTTTGTATTGGTGTCACCTTCTGCTAACCAGTGCTGCATAGCAAGCTGCCTCTAATATGTTTATTTTTGGTGCATTAGTTGAGTGTACCCGTGCTTAGCTCTCCCGAACTCCTCGATGCTTTGTTCATCCTTCTTACCGCGGAATTGGCCCATTTGATGTTTACATTCAACCATTTTTTTTCAGAAGCCTCAATCATCCTTTCCTCCCCATGTTGCCAGGCTGACCCGCAGAAAGCCTGAATCTTGTTCTATAGACCGGTTCCATCCATGTATCCTCCCAGCAGCTCTTGATCCTTCTGCATGTAGATCTCACCCAGCCATAAGTTTTCAAAACGGAATCTTTTCCTATACAGCTGGCGATGTTGGACCTTAGGATCCCTGGGCATAGAGGAGATGATCATATTCAGATGCTTCAAGGCAGTACACACACTTATGGAGAATTTGGCTATCAATCCTATGATGCCGCGGCCTGTCAAGTCACTCTTTAGTCCATCCAGGGTGCCTTGGTTTTCCCAGGTAGAAAAAGGATGGCTTGCCATGCATAGATCTTGTAACCCACTGTCCACTATTGGAGAAGCTCAGCCTACAATAAGCCAATTTGGGTAGTCGAGCCTACCTTTTTTTCTCATGTTGCACCAAGAGATCATTGAAGTCTCCTATACAGCACCACCGTAGTTGTGATATCTTGGAGAGGTCCCTCAGCATATCCCACGACTCCCTTCTACGCTGTCTTTCTGGGCAGCCATAAAACCCCGTCAGTCTCCAGTGCCCCATGTCCTCCAAATCAATCTCCAAGTCTATAAAGTGTCTGGATGATCCTACCACGACCACCCAATGTTGTTTCTTCCAAGGCATGATGGCAAACCTCCACTATGACCCAAGTTATCTATCACAAAACACCCTTCGTAACATGTTTTTTGTCGGATGATCTCCATCTTTGCTCTATCAATTAAAGTTTCCATCAAAAAATAAATTGTGGCTGCTTAGACTGGATAATACAAGAAGGACTTGAACTGTCCATGGTTGCCAAGCCACGGCCAGTTCAGCTTATGCGTCATTTGTCCTGGTGGGCCTAGGATCCAGCGCCCACCTCTATCCGTTACGACAATTTCCTCATTGATCATGGGTTGCTCTGAGTTTGTATCCACGTTTTCTAGTATATATCATCAACCCTTCATCTTTTCTAGTCCATTTACCAGCCCTTCTTCAGCGTTGCCGGATCCATATTACTCTCACTATTTTGCATGTCATCCACATCGATAATATTCTTTCCCTTGCCGCTGCCCGCGTTCTCAGACCCTTTATTGCAGCACTGGTCCATCTTTCCATGGTTTCCTTCCCGAATAATAGGAGTTTCCATGCTCATTGCCATCACCTTCATGTCACTAGAGCTATCAGAACCAGTTGTCCCATCTCTCAGTGCCAAACGGAACCATTTATCTCAAATGTGATTGTTGCCACATGTCGTCTCGTGAGAAGCTTTCATCCACATATCATACGGTTCTGGAATATCATTTACCTTGTCTCTTGTAAAGTTTAGGACATTTATGGTCTGTGCCCTAGAGCGGCTTCACAAAATAAAACAGAACTCCGAGAGTCGTTCGTATCGAAAGTCCACCCACATCCAATCTTCACCTGGTTTTTTTACCCACATTCGTCTCTTCAAGGGCTTGTGGACGTCTATGTTCACGCGTACCCTCAGGTAGTTACGCCAAGGTCCCTTGAAGTTGTTGGCATCCGATTCCAGAAATATCCCCACATAATCTCTGATGTCTTTGACTATCTTGCTTGAATGGAACCCAATCGGTAGGTTGTATATTTGAACCTAGAAGGCGACCTTATCTAATTGGACCTTATCAACCTATTCGGTGTCTGCCAAGTGCCAACCTCCTCAAAACTAACGTATGTTGATTGAACGTCCAAGGTCCGCTGTTGATCACTGCGTTTACGTCGACTTCGTGGAAGAATTGAAACAGGTAGCGTCTCGCTCCCAACTCTGTGATTGTGATACCTTTCCCAAGTTCCCATAGGGATGCAAGTGTGTTTTTCATGGCCATGAAGTTTACCGATTTCTCAATAAGGAAACGCCCGACCAAGTAGAAACGTATGTCCGTTCTTTTTCCAGCAATCCGTTGTAATTCCTCAGGCTCTAGTTCCATACCTCCCTCATCCTCCTTCTCTAGATGAAGCTTCTCCCACGCCTCTTCCAATTCTTGGACTGCCGCGCCACTCCTCATAATCACCCCGCTAACCGAAGACATCCTTGGGAGAAACCCTGCTAGGAAGCAAGCAGAAGCCCTAACTCTCACCGTGGAGACAAGATGCATTTTTTTTATGGAAAAAGTGAAAAAAAAAAAATTTAAATTAATCTTAGTATTTCTATTTCAAAATATTTTATTATCAGAGTAATATTTAAACTGCCTTTTTAAAGTATAAATATTTTTATATCTTTATTTTTTAAAATATTAAACAACTTTTTTTTACTTTCTATGTTTTAAAGAGTCACATCTCACTAATGGAGAAGTTTGGTGCATTATAAATGTATGAATCCCTCTTAATTTAGAAGATGTGTTTTCCCCTTGAACTCAAAGGGACAATACTTACAAGGTTGAATGTGGTTTTCTTTTACATAAATACTTTCTATAATTACTGTGAAAAACATGTACTCATAATATGTACAAGATAGAATGGTCCTAATAGATAATCTTGGAATTTTTTCTGATATTTGATTCATTTATAGTATTGATGCACAAAGGTTGTTTTTTTTTTTTACTTTTATCCCCTTTTTATATTACGGTATAGTACTTTGTTTTTTTATAAGGATTCGATCTTAGTTGGATTTTTTCATCCGTTTGAATGAAATTAGTGTCATGAAGCGTTTATTTCAAATTCTTTTTGAAATGGATGTTTTTTAAATCCTTGAAAAACATTTGCATTTATTGGTTTTAATCCTCTCTTCTATTAGTCAAAAACTGCCAAATATCATTTAAGTCATTTGTTTGCTTGAGGTCTATATAAAGAGAATTAAAATATATTCTCACATTATGTTTGTGATAGAGATACGAACATATATTCTTATATTTTGTTTGTAATAGAGGTAAGCATCATTCTTCAATTCACCAGGAGTGACTGATAAGCAAAGTGTTGTTGTCATCACACATAGATCGTTTCATCATGGGAAGCAAATACTAAAAGATTTCTCAAGGCATTGTTAGAGAAGGCGAATCTGCTTTAAGGATATTATGACTGTAGAAGACTCATTTTTTTCCTTTCATCTATAGTGTTTTTGGTTTTTCTCTTGTAATCTTTCTTCTTTCATTTTTCTTCATTTTCATTTCAGTGTGTTCACATTGTGTAATAGTATTAAAACATATTTGAAAGGGGAGATAGGAAAAAACGAGGCGCGGAAAAAAAAAAGGAAAAGAATTAACCAGTTGGGTGGTTCACCGGAAAAAGAAAAAAAGGCGTTGGAAATTTTTTTTGGGAACAGAAAACAAGGAAAAAATCAGTAAGTTCTCGTTTTGGGGAAAAAAAAAGTTTGATCCTCAAAACAAAATCTAGTTTGATTTTGGAAATATTTGTTTTTGCTTTCCCTTTTTGGTTCAAAGTTTTCCAGAAAAACAGTTCATCGAAAAAAAACTAATTGGTTTTTTTTTTTTTCTATTGGTAGATCAAAACGAAAAAATTGCTTTCATTTTTCAAAAAAAAAAAAGACGTTTAAAAAAAATGGGTTTTTTGCAATGTTTCAAAAACCCAGGTCGATAAGCGGGTCGGAAAAGTTGCGATTCACGGTTCAGCTGGTCGGGCCAAACAGCAGTTGAGCCGTAGTTGAAGCGATGACGTAATAAATTGTTGGATTTTAGGGTTGGGTCGCCCAAAATGGGTCCATGACCCATGATCCATGACCCAACTTGTTTTTTGAATTTAAGTGGCAGTTAAATGGAAGTTAACTAGCAGTTAATAAAAAAAATAAGTAAATAAATATACAAAATCTCTCTCATCTTCTCTAAGAAAAAGCACTCTAATCTCTGAGAAAAGAATAAGAACTTGGGTGTGAAATGAGTGGCATTCATTTTATGTAATGGTCACTATTTGATCCGATGAAGCAACAAGATCTCCTTATTCAGATTTATAATTCTTTCTCGGTATGTATCGATATCTCTATAATTTAATTCATCATTGGTATCGAGCCATTTCTGTTTGCTAAGTATTGATTTAAATGTCATATTTGCGAAGAAATCATAGTCATAATAATAAGATTCACTTGGGGAACAAAAGTCTATAAAGGCATTAAAAGACCAACAGACATTAAAAAAAAAAAAAAAAATGGGTGACATAATCTTGGAAAGTCTATCAACAAACATTAAAAGGCTTGAATATTTTTCTTCATCTATTGTTTTTCAGTCATATTTTCTCGCGAGTGACCTTTTGTTTAGGTTTGTTTTTTTTTTGTGTACTTGACGTTCGCCGACCTCTGAAGTTATGTATATTAAACATGGAAACGAGGAATTATTTCCATCGTTTTCCTTGAAACCAAACAAAAAAAAAAAAAAGCTGGTTTTAAGGTATGGCAAGGGTTTCTGAGAGGCTAAGGTTGAAGACAACGCAATTTGTTTGGGCTATGTTTTAAAATTTGTGAAATTGGCCTTACATTAGAGCAAACTTAATTTGGATTGAAATTTGGGCTTGGCACCCATTAATGTCATGAACCCAAGTATGGAATGGGTTTGGACCGCCAGTCTTGCCCCATATTAATTTGAAATTTGAGGCTGGCGGCAATATTAAGCGAACGTAGTACGGACATTAAAAAAAAACATAATGGATTCCACGGGTTTGAAACCCGTGACCATCACATGTAAGCATAAGTACTCTACCACCAAGCTAGGTGTGAATTTGTTACTCCTTTTACATTGGTTTCTTTTATAGAAATTTATGGTTGGATATATGTCGACTACAACTGATTTTTGTTTAAGAATATGGGAATTATATTTATTGTCATTGTGATTATTTGTATGTGTATAGTTTTACATACAAAATTAATTAAATAATCAATCTTATTATTTAAGTAACCCAAAAGTTTCTGATAATGTTCGAGTGATCAATATAATTTTAATTAATTAGGGAATACACATCCTTAATTAGTTAAAATTATATATTAAGTTTAAGATCACATTTGATTACATTAATTGTTATTTTATCAAAATTAGTGATAAAATAATATACTATGTATTTAAATTAAAAATTATATGATTTACAATTGGTTAGTTGGACATTATTTTGTGCATTCTTGCTTTGTGCAATTATTATTTTAGGTGAATTAATTGAGTTTGTTTCTGTATATGTACAGAAAATAATGGATAAACTCATTCGCACACCTCGATCATGGACTTATGCGCAAAATTGTAAGTCATTAGGCTAGCTGAAGAAGGCTAAATCTCAGCCTAATCAATGGAGTTTTTTAAGGAAGACTTTTTGTACATCTTGTGAATTATATAATCAAGCTTCATGAAAAAAGTTAGTGAATTTAGGCGGGGAGAAATTAAAGATGAGTTTGAATTGGATGAAATTTAGGGTTTTGAAATCTTTTGCAGCCAGTGCAAAGCGTTACGATTTCTTATTAGATAAGAAAATGAAGAAACAAAGCGAGTACAACTTTGTTGTTCTCAAGTTTATGTATTAGATACTTGCTTGAAAAGTCTAAATGTCAAGAAAGGAACTTGTAGTTCGATTACTACCTTAAAAATTCCTCATAATCTATGCAGTAGAAAGAATAAGCCCACAGTCAAGTTTTCTAGAGCTAAATAATCAGGCTTATATGTCTAACCTTAGGTGCCATAGTTACGATGTCATCATTATCAAGAATCTTTTGCTTCTTAGGCTTAGGATATTACCTCTAAATAGTTCGGTGTTAAGGAGGCGTTCGATTGTTTGGCTCAAATGTAAAGCCCATTTTCATTATTTATGACAAATGTTTAAACCATTTACGGAAATAACAATCGATTATTATCAAATGAAGCGATACTTGAATTCTTGGGAGCGTAACAAAGAGACTCTGAGATCCTATACGAGGATGTCATTGCACCTCGGCGTAGTGGGAGGTTTCTAAACAACCAGTCGTACCGGGGGCCGGTGAAAGCGAAATGTTGGTATGGCAGATACTAGTGATGACGATCCATTGTCATACAAGCAATACGATGGATAGATCATGGAAATGGAACAAATGGCTAGCCATGGAACAAGAAATGGAATCTATGTATTCCAATTACATGCAGGAACTTGTAGATCTTCACGAAGTCGATCTGGAGGCCCCATTGGGTGCAAATGGATCTATAAGAAAAGAGAGGTGTGGATGGGAAAGTGGAAGCTTTCAAAGCACGGCTAGTAGCGAAGGCTATACACAAAGGAGAGTCGATTAACTAGAGACTTTCTCCCGATAATATCTTAAATCATTCGCATCCTTCTTTCCATTGTCATTTGCTTTTGATTATGAGATATGCGAATGGACGTCAGGAATACTTTTATGGTTATCTTGATAGAAAGCATTTATATGATGCGACGAGAGGGTTTCATAGTTGAAGGCGGGCGAGAAAGTCTGCGGCTGTAGGGTCAATTGCCGGGCTTAAAGCGAAGCTTGAATCTTGGAACTGGGTTTGATGGGGCAGTCAAAACCTTCGGTTTCGAGCAAAATGTTGATGAACCTTGTGTGAGTACATCGAGAAACGAAGTAGTCTTTTTGATTAACATGCGTAGATGATATCCACCTCATTAGAATGATATAGGATTATTAATACGGCGTAAAAATGGCTGGTCGAAAAGTTTCAAATGAAAAGATTTTGAGACAGCCCGGAAGTTATGCCAGGATCAAATCGCAAGGATCGCGAAACGGACTCTTTGGCAACGTCTCGAAGCATCTTATGTGATAAGGTCTTGGCTAGATTTTGATCACGGAATTCGAGAAGGGTCGGCTTCTGACAGGCGCCACAGTTATCCTCTCTAGGAAGCGGTGTCACTCTGACCACCCCTCGGGAAGAGAAAGAGGACATGAAACGGGTTCCTTACGCCTCAGCCGGTGGCGACCCCTCATAATATGTCATCTTTTGTGTCTCAAATACGAACATCTGTATGAATGGGTGTGACAGATGCAAATCATAGAGGTTGGCGCCTTTGAATTGCGGTAAGCACATTCTCGAAGTACCTTAAGAGAAGCGAGAAACTATATGTTGATTTTATTCAAGTCTTGACTGGGTCCCAGTAGATATCTTGATTCGACTTCATCCAGACAGGACGATCGAAAGTCGACGTGCGGTCGATATTCCTCTTGGTGGTGGGTTTGTGGTATGGAGAAGTGTCAAACGATCGGCGCCATGATTACACCATAGGCGAATATATAGCAACGTGAAGCTGACCTAAAGAAGCGGTGCAAACCGAGAAGTTCATTCACGGATACGGTTGTTCCCGAAATATGGATAAACCCGCAATGCTTTCGCTGTGACAACGGTGGAGGCGTAGCGAGCTCGAAGAACGAGTCGCAGATAATTAATTGGCTTAGTGATAGTCGCACATTAGGATTGAGGATGATTGAAACATAGTGACCTTTTGATTCTAAAACCTATGTGAGTTATTTCTAATGCGATTAATTAGGAGCTGAGTAGATATATGTGTATGGATGAAACATTATCTTGTACGATTTATGTCTTACCATAGAACCGTGTTTCTACAAACCATGATGTCTTGCATCAAAAACATTATCGTTGAGCTTAACAAAGGTGAAAAACTAAATGGTGATAATTATGAGATTTGGAGCATGAAGATTCAATATGTGCTAGAAGAGCAAGAAGCTCTTGAGGTACTGATATTGTCTTGGATGAGCTTTAAGGCGAGAATACGACCCTAACATAAAAGGAATGAGGGGCTTATGAAGCACAGGCGAAGAATTCTCTAGCTCGCATAGTTGCTCGTGATATGGAAAATGATATCATCGAGAATTCGAAGTTATGACTTGGCAATGGACATGTGGTTCGCTTTAAGAATAAGTTTGGTTCTTTATGTTAAGCAGGCTGAATCCTCCACCGTCCGAATTTGACACCTCTGAAAAGAAATCAGATCATTCAATGAAAAAGCATTTGCATTGAGATGTCAAATATGATTTGTGAGTTAAAGGACAGTCATGTGTTGGCCGTGAGCAACAAGTCCAAGCTGTAATTCGCTCCTTGCATCAGACTTGGGAGCATATGAAGATGCATTTGACCACTGATAGAAAATATCGAACAACTGGATGATGTAGTGCGCTGCATCTTGAAATTTAGAAAAAGGGTGAATCTTCAAACTTAGCTACAGCGTGTATATGGGTGAATCTAGCTCAAGAGAAAAGCATGGCGACGCAAGTATCGAGTGGGTTCCAGAGACAAAAAACAAAGAAGAAAGCTCATTTCGGCGAAACATGGTAATGACGACACGGAAAGGAAAGCGTTCTTTCAAGCGAAAAACATGGCCAAGATCAATTCTTCAAATTGTAATACCGGGGCATTTTTGCGAGATTGCCTGAACCTAAGAGGTCTTGGCTATACTAAAGTTAGTGAACTTTGCGTAGCTAGTTCTGTTTTTCTAACAAATACATATCCTTTGTGGATTGTAGACTCAGGGGCAACGGACCATGTAGCGAAGAATAGAGAGACCTTCGTGGAATTTCGGCGAATACCACATGGAGCAAAATGGATCTATGTGGGAAACAATGCAAGAGTTGCAGTTCAAGGAATAGGCACATGCAAGTTAGTCTTGCGAGATGAAGTGAGACTTACTGTGCGCATGATGTTATCTGTACTCCATGATTCTTAGAAATTTAATTTCGGTGTTAGTTTTGTTAAAACTAGGTTTTAATATGTATCTTGCTAGAACAATGTTGGTGCCTCTAGGAACTACTCATTAGGATCTGGTTATGTAATTGAATGGTTTTTATTGTCATGAATCTTTGATTATTGTAGATATAATTTGAGTTATTCTATGGTAACGTCTTCACATAATTACGAGATTGATGAATTTATGGCATGCTCGGCTTAGCCATATTGGTCAAAATCAGATGGAGAATGGAGCTAGTTAAACAAGGGCTCACGCCCTAATTATGACAAAGTAGATCTGTTTACCAGGAGCACCGCCCCGGTCGGTAAAAGTACCGTAAACCATTTGGTAAAGGAACCGAGCGTAATTTCCTCGTAGCCTGGTCAATTCGACATGTATCCAATGAATGTGAGAGCAAGGCATGGGGCTTATTATTTCATCACATTTACATGATTATATCGCCAGATTACTATTTGATAAACTATAAATCAAAGGCAATAAGTTGCTTCCAAAGCTATATGAGCTTTTTAGTTGAGAATCAATTACAGAAAAATAAAAGCATTAAGAACCGATCGAGGTCGTGGAATATTTGAGTTCCACCAGCTTTAGACAACTATGTGATGAAAAAGGAATTCAACATCGCTGACTATTCTAAGAACTCCACAACAAAACAGGTCAGAAAGAAGAATAGGAACGCTCCTTGAAATGGTTAGGTCTATGACGGCACGTGCAAATTTGTCAATCACTTTGGGGTGATGTACTATTAACCCGCACATTTATCCTTAACCGTGTGCCAGCAAGTCAATTCCCACTACCCAGTCGTTGCTGACGAAACCCACCAAGTGTTTTAAGACCTTGGGATGTGCGCTTATAATTTGACACTCGCACCACATGGTAAACTAGGGTGCACTGGGAAGAAATGTATCTTATAAGATACTTAACATCTCGAAAGGGTATGTGTTTATAGGTGAACACAATAGTGGAATCTCACATAATTTGAATCACGAGATGTCACATTCTTAGAGAATGATTTTCCTCAACAAGGTGATATCAATAAAGACTTGTCTTTCTATGAGACCATGGATTTTGGTGATCAAGACTCACTTCATTCGAGTGGGAGCATTTTAGGAAATATGTTTCCAACTCCAAGTGCGAATGATAATGATCTTGATCAAAATAGAAGTAATCCAAATAGGAGTACTCAAACACTTAATGATCCTGGTCCAAGTGGGAGCAATTTGAGGATAATAGAGGAATCTGTTCTTCCAGAACCTAAATTGCAACGTAGTGGTAGACAAGGCATTCCCGGCCGTCGCTGATGATTTGAGGGTGGTGGAAGCCTTTAGCCATTACACAAGATAAAGACGAGCCAAGGAATGTCACGTAGGCTCTCTCTGCCCCGATAAGGAAAACTAGATGCTAATGGAGGAAGAAATGGAGTCTATGAGATCAAATCAAGTTTGGGAACTTGTTGATTCCAGCATCTAGTCATTGGGGAATAAATGGGTTCTCAAAATAAAGCGTAAGGTCGATGGCACAAATTGATAAATATAAGGCCAATTAGTAGCGGTAGGCTGAAGCACCAACAGTAGCGAATAGACATGAGGAAACTTTTCTCCCCTAGAGATTCAATTTAATTCGTTTGATACTAGCTATTGTAGCAAGTATGGATCTTGAATTACATCAAATGGATGTAAAGACAGCATTTCTAAATGGTGATTTAGAAGAGGAAATCTACATGCAGAAGCTTATAGGTTTTGTTAACGAAGGCCAAGAAAATAAAGTTTGTAGACTTTTGAAGTCCATATATGGCCTAAAGTAGTCTTCAAGACAATGGTATATTCAAGCTTCCATACCGATCATATTAAATGGTTTTATTATGATTGACGTAAGATCATTGTGTATATAAAAAGATCCATGGACAAGTTTATAATTATGTCATTATATGTTGATGATATACTTATAAATGGGTAATAGCAAGGAGTATGTAAATGAAATTAAAGGATGGTTGGCCATCCAATTCAGATAAAGATATGGGTGAAGCCGCTTATATTTGAGCAGATCTCGTAGATCGTTCAAAGAAATTATTGTCTCTCGGGCCACAAGAGTCACATACATCAATAAGATCCTCGAACGATTCCAAATGCAAGATTCCAAACCCATCGATATATTGCTAAAGGCGAAGGTCTTAGCCGAAGAATGTGCCCTAAAACTCCACAAGAAGAGTATATGAGGAAAGTTCCCTATACAAGTGCTTATTGAAGTCCGATGTAGCGCCATGATGTACAAGACTGATATTTGTTTTGTCGTCACATGGTGTCGACATCAAATTCAACCCAGACAAGTATATTGGACAAGAAGCAAAAGGATACTAAGGTTCAAAGAACCGCTACTTTATTCATTGTGTTACGTAAGGAAATGATCCGTAAATTGAAAGGCTACACTAATGTCGGGGATTGGGAGGAGACTTAGATGAGAGAGTTCACTGGTACATCTTCTTACTCAACAATGGCGCTATATCACGGAGTAGTAAGAAGTAACCCGCATAGCCTCATTCACAATGGAAGTTTGAATTTGTAGCTCACTGCAAGACAAGAAGCATTGTGGCTCAAAAGTTTTTTTGATCACTTGGGTGTAAATGCTAAAAGTGTTGATTCGGTCTTAGTGAACTGTGATAGTCAAGCAGCAATAGCATACACAAAGGACCCTAAGTATCATAGCAAAACCAAACACATAGATATAAAGTATAACTTTGTAAAAGATATGGTTGCACACAAGAAGGTGAACATGAAGTATATTACTACGCGTGAAATGGTTGGGTGCATCCCTTGACAAACCGATTCCTCGAGATACTATAAAGAATGCAACTTCATGATCAAGGTGAGGAATATGATATACTTATCAGAATAAGCTCTCAACAATGTTCATGTTTTGTATTAATGTTCAATAATAAATATGTTTGTTACAAGCCTACACATATGTGTGAGTGTTTACTTTTGTAGTACACTCTCGAATATTGAAAAGATGTTCGACAGACAAAGAGATTTCAAATTTCACACACGCTCTCATTAATTTTTAGTAGTCGATGAGAGATGAGACAATGTTAAACTTATTATCTAAGTGATAATCGAGGAGCCAAGCTTAAAATATGAATGTCGCCTATTAACGGTACCCAAGATGAGATTTATTAAAGATTGTAAGTGAATTAATGTAAATAAAATGTACTTCACTTTATCCGCCTATGTCAATGACGGAGTTCTAATGAACATGAAAGAAGTAGACAAGAGAACTCAAGTTAGACATTAAGAATGTTTGAACCATTATCTGTACGATATTAATACATTACATAAAGACATACACTCCATGGGAAAGGAGAAAATACCATAACACGTGTTTCACACTATGTGCAAATAATGACCAATATGTGCATCAAAGCTCGATCTCAAATTGATGTGTGAGACCTGTAAGGAAAAAGAGCCTTATATTTATACCCTTATGACTCTATTCTATTCTCTAAGACTTAATTTAATACTCATATTTTAGAATGTTACCAAAGGACTAATAGAGATTCAGTCTAACCCAAGACTCACTCTTAAAACCAAATTAAATTAAAGTATGAGATTATGAAAGAGTAAGATCATTAAACTGGAGTCACATTTTGTTCAGATTCATTCCATACCACCATGGAGTGTCTATAATTGTGAATACACTATATGATATATAAGATTATGATCAAGCTGAGATTTCGATTATGGATAAATGATCTAGTGGTACCGCATACCTCTAAGTCTACTCATGATCTTTTTGTCTGCTGAGAAGCCATAGATTCCTAACATATGTATATAAGATTCTCAAGTATGTCAGGTCACACGATCTATTTTCTTGTATGAATTGGTAGAAAGTATAAGAGATGATGTTCTCTTATAAGATATTGAGAGAGAGCATGGATCCCATTTCATAGTGGGTGATGTTGATTTTGTGGTCAGGGTCACCCAAAATGGGTCCATGACCCATGATCCATGACCCAACTTGTTTTTTGAATTTAAGTGGTAGTTAAATGGAAGTTAACTAGCAGTTAATAAAAAAAAATAAGTAAATAAATATACAAAATCTCTCTCATCTTCTCTAAGAGAAAATCACACTTCTAATCTCTACCACGTAGTGCGAAGAAGAACTTTAGATTGTGGAAATGAGTGGCATTCATTTATGTAATGGTCACTATTTGATCCAGTGAAGCAAACAAGATGTCCATATTCCAAGAGAATTTTCTCTCGTATGTATCCATTATCTCTATAATTTAATTCATCATAAATATATTATTTATATATTATTAAAATTAATAATATATATATATATATGCAAATAAATTAAATCATATAATATTTATCTGATACTTTTTTTTTGAAATATTTATCTTAATACTTGATATTATTGTAAATATAAGTGTAATTATAATAATATTTTAAATTTTATAAAAATGATATAATTTAATGTTTAAACTCTATTATATCCAAAAGAATTAAAATTAATTATTTTATTCTAACTAATATATATATATATATATATATATATATATATATATATATATATATATATATATATATATATATATATGTTTATTTTTCAATTAATATAACAAGTTGAGGAATGATATATATAATATTTTCAATTTATCTAACATTAGTCATTGTTGCCTAGTGGATCCTCCATGTTTTCCCGAGTTCAAAACACCTTGAATGCAAATTTTTCATTATTTTGGTACACTAATAACAATCCCACATCGCTTGGCTACAAAAACCAAGGTTCTTATAAACAAATATCCACACATATATGGATGCATAAATTGGATCCCAATGAGGCCCAACTCAAAATAATAGGACTTTGTATTTAGTTTGGGTTTATTATGACATGGGGTGATTGGGCCCAATTTAGTGACCCGTAAGGCCGAGCCCGTAGAGATCGTCCGATTCCAACAAAACCATCCGGTCTGAAGGGCCCATGGTTCAACCGCCGGTTCGCTGCTTAATTCCGCTCGTGTCCAGCGGTTCTAAGGGGGAACCTGACCAAAGTTCACCTGGCCGACTACCGAATCGACCTGAATCCGGTCCGGCTTTTAAAACATCGTTTTGTGTTGATCCTGTCTTCGTACAAGAAGACCCGGAAAAGGCAAAGAGGGGGAAAATGTTTTGCTTTCCAAAAGTAATTTTTCTTTTCCCAAAAAAAAAAAAAAATTACCTAATAGATTAATACAAATCTGAGATTCAAAATGTTTCTTACAGGAAAAAGAAAAACCCAAAAAGTTGATTTCGTGAGCAGGGGAAAACTAGAAAATGGTTTTTGAAGAAAAACGTGGAATTCGAGATTAACAAAAAGCAAAAAAATCTCTCAAAAAACAAAAGGGTTTTAACACAATGACAAGAAGAGTTTGAACCTGTCGACCTAACATTAAAAGGGGAAATGTTCGATCACATGCGGCTTTACTTGCAAGGAATATATGGCAAGGAGATAAGTCTATTAGGGTAAACTCTACACTTACTTTGTGTCTTTTGGTATCAAAAAATTGAAATTATTACGTAGAAATTGGTTTAAGAAGTTTGACCTACAGACCGTTTGCGACCCTCCAATCTTTCTTAAGAACTCGAATATTTACCCAAGGAAGTTGGTTATGGCTTAGGTTTCGATGGGTTTAACAATAGGTGCGCAGCCCAAGACGCAAAGCCCAAAACTGATTAAAACTGCTCAAGACTGCAATAGGCCCTCGATGACATCCCCAAATATAGCCCAAACAAGGGCCCACCACCCCTTTAAAGGCCTGTACCCCAAGGAATCCATATTATGGAAAACACCCACCTCCACCACACCCAGGAAAGTAAGATATTTCCCAATTATCGCCCCATCAATTATCCCTACAACGCTTACGATATGAAAAGAATTCTACCTAGTGGGAGAAATATTGTATCATCCTCCAACAAGGAAACATACCATTCAGTGTCATCATCCAACAAGGAAACATAATATTCAGTGTTATCATCCAACTAGGAAACATACTATTCAATGTCATCATCCAATTAGGAAAGTTGTCATGATCATCCATTATAAATACCAGGCCACCCCATCAGTGAAAGGTACGCAGACTTATGCACCAAAACTTCATTCCCTAAGCAATTGATCTTCTCTTTCCCCCGAGTAATCACTAGCATCATAGTCTGCCTCTCATTTTTCTGCTTTTGTTTTGCAAAGGAATCAACAATAGAGCAATAAACTGTCCAAATTCAAAGACGCCACTCCCAGCTATGATTGAAAGGCATCATCGGGGCGATGCCGTTTCAGGGGGAACGAGAATCTTTACAAATAAAGTCGACCTCTCAAGACTCAAGGTATTTAACTGAACACAAGCAGAGCAACCCCAATCCTCCAAGATAAGACCGGGCCAGCGACGGGACAAATGACCTCCCGTAGGCGCTGGGCAGACCTGTGGCGGCCACGAACAGGCGGGAGGCGTGCTTTCAAGGCCACCAACCAACACTTGCTAAAAGAGCTGTGAATAACTCACCAAATGACGCCCTGGGGAGACACGACAGTTCCGACAAACCCAAAATTCTCGTTATCGGAGGAGGAACAACACTGGATCTCTGTCGAGAAGCTTGATAGAGAAGTGGGAAACCAGCTACACCAAGGAGCATGATCCTCACCAACCCCGAAGAGGATCGCAATGAGGAGAGGTCGTGGGAGCAAAGGTTCAGGGACATCCAGCAAGAAATCAGCCACATGAAGGTAGCGGTAAAAGGCCGAACTCCAGTCTCCATGGACGCCCTGGTACAACAAACCGAATCCCCATTCACTGCCGGGAAAGCCGCAGACCTCCCTTTCGGTAAAGTTCAGAATGTCGCAGATCAAGACGTTCGACGGGACAAAAGACCCCATAGACCACCTCAATACGTACAAAAATCATATGGAACTACATGGATATCAGGACCCCGTACGATGCAGAGCCTTCGCTATCACACTAAAGGGCCCAGCATTGGCTTGGTTTAACAGACTCCCGCCGTCCTCCATCTCATCGTTCACAGAACTCTCCATCGCATTCTTCTCCCACTTTATCGGAGCAAGGACGCATTAGTAGCCGAAGTTATCATCTCTCAACCATAAAACGTGTTCTCAAGAAAGCTTCGAGGTCATATGTTCAAAGGTTTAACATATGACTCCGCATCGCTTATCAAGCATCGCGCTTACGGTAGGGCTTCCGGTAAAATGAAGATCTAATGTTCTTTCTCCGTCTCAAGAACCCTCGAGGCGACATGGCTAAGGTCCTCGCCAAAACAAAGAAGTATATCAATGGCGAAGAAGCCCTCCTCTCCAAGCAAAGAAGCTCTTCTACTCAAAAGGAAAAGGGTAGGGGCAACAAAAAAGAAGCGAAGCCCGAGACGAGCGAACATGGGCCAAATCCCGAGGAGGAGCGAGGAAACGAGCAGTCACAGGCAAGGCAGAGAACGGCGAGTCGCGGGGACCACCTCGGCAGCGGTATTCACCTCGGCAATACACCTTGTTGGCCTAAAGTGTCGCGAGACTCACGCGAAGTGCAACATGAAAGGTTCTGAGGTGGCCATCCCAGGATGAGTCGGACCCACGAAGAGGGCGACTACCAAATCTTGTGAGTTCCACAAGTACCATGGACAGCAGGATGGCGCATCCGGCTAAAGAGATTGAATACTTGATCGCGTGGACACCTCGGCCGATCGTGGCCCCCCGGAAGGGCGGGGCGAGTCGGCCACCACCATATCGTCAACTGACCCCGATTCGGCATCGCCTTTAGGAGAAATCCATGTAATCTCCGGAGGGTTTGAGGGAGGCGGAGAGTCTAACTCAGCTAGGAAGGCCCACCTACGCAGCATCAGATCTGGGGAAACCATAGAAATACAAACAGTATCCAAGCTTCCTCGGCTGGATACTACCGCCTTTCTTCAGACCGACATGGAAGAGGCTGTCGACATCCCATGACGACCAGCTTGTGACAAAGCCATAGTAGCTAATAAACGTCCATGGGGGTCACCAAATGCGACAACGAGCTCGTGATATCATCTTCGCATCAGCTTTCGACAAAATGGGCATTGGAAGGGAGAAACTAGAGCCAATCAATGCCTGCCTACACGGATTTTCAAGGGAAAGAGTATTGCCCTTGGGATCGGTACAGTTAGTGCTCACCCTGGGAGACCCCCCATGCCAGGCCATAACAACGGTGAGATTCCTTATAGTAGATGCCCCGCCCACCTACAACATGTTACTGGGTAAGCCCTCTCTCAATGCCATAAGGGTCGTTCCTTCTGCTTATCACATGGTTATCAAATTCATTTGCCAAATGGGTAGAATGATCAGAAACCAGTGCATAGCCAGGGAATGTTACTCAGCCTCGATGAAGCGAAATATGGTCGACAACATTTACACGAACGAGCTCGACATGCAAGACGAGGTAACCACCCGACTTGCGCCTTCAGAAGAATTAGAGCCTGTGCAGCTCGGGGATCAGCCAGAACACCTTGTCTACATAAGATCCAAGTTAGTAGAAGGCATCAGAAGCTCTCTCATCCGTTTTCTAAAGAAGAACATGGAGGTATTCGCCTGGAAATAGGAAGACATGGGTGGGGTCGACCCGGCAGTGATCACCCACAAGTTAAACGTCAATCCCTCTTGTAAAGCCGGTCGGCGAAGGAGTTTTGCGAAGGGCAAGAGCGATCAATGAAAATTGATGGCTCCTCGAGCACAAGCAATCAGAGAAGTAAAGTACCCAGAATGGTTGGCCAACATTGTTCTCGTCAAAAAATCAAACGGCAAGTGGCGGCTTTGCATCGATTTCACAGACCTCAACAAGGCCTGCCCAAAGGATAGCTTCCCCCTGCCTCGGATTAATCTCATAGTAGACGCTACGGTGGTCTGAGCTCCTCGGCTTCATGGAGCCTTCTCGGGCTACAACTAGGTCGATGGACCCGGCGACCAAAGAAGACCTCATTTGTCACTTGGAATTCGGGAACATACGTGTATCGCTCAATGCTTCAAGTTAAAGAATGCAAGAGCCACCTACCAAAGGTCGGTGAACAGGATGTTCCAGAAACAAATTGGGACATTCATGGAGGTATATATAGACGACATGCTAGTAAAATCAATAAGCCCGAGCTCCGCATGGCCAGGCTGGCGGGGCATTCCATGTCTGAAGTATTTATAATATGAAGTTAAACCCAGTCAAATGCGCTTCCGGAGTCTCTGTCGGGAAGTTCTTAGGTTTCTGTCAACAGCGAGAATAGAGGCAGAGCCCGGATAAGATAAAGTCGTGCTTGATATGATGCCTCCATCAGCGTTAAAGACATTCAGCGACTAGGAGAATAGTTATATTTACAGTAAAACCGTATCTAGGGCCAACAACAGATGTCGGCCTTTCTTCCGGGTTACGAAAAGGTATACAGTGGGACGCACATTGCCAGGAGGCGTTCACGATGCTCAAAACCTGCAGGCTCTCCCCGATGCAGTAAGCCCTTAGAAGGAGGGCCCCTCACCTACACTGAAATTCGTTTTAGGACTTTGTAACTAGTCTTTGCCACTGGTAGAGAAACGAGGACAAAGTGCAACAACTAATCTACTATTGTGGCCAGGAATCTAAGGGGGCAAAAGAAAGGTTCACCAAGATGGAAAAGTGATCTGGCGTTGAAGTAAGCACATCCGAAACTCAGGCCTTGCTTGAAAGCTCACGAGTCAAAGTCCTAACCGAATATCCAATGAAGCAAATACTACATAAACCAGAAACCTCTGGAAGGTTGATGAAGTGGGTTATAGAGCTGAGAGAATTCGACATCAGGTACAAACCAAGGAATTGCGATGTATTGGCGAGATCTTGAAAATTTCATCATAGAATTCACTTGACCTGAGACTACAAGGCTACCTAGCGGCGCAGGCCTCCCCGTCTGGAAATTATGGTCGGCCAGGGCCACTAACGCCCAAGGAAGCGGTGCAGGGCTGATCCTGACCTCTCCAGACGGGATAGATCACGGTGTGCCCTCAGGTCGGCTTAGGGCCTACAATAGGGCCGAGATATGAGGCGGTCATAGGCTAGACTTGACTCGTCCACTTCGTGGGGCTCAAATCAGCTAGAGGTGAGCAGCGATTCCCAACTGGTGGTAAAACAAATAGAAGACTCCTACGAGGCCAGAGGTGAGAAGATGATCCTATATCTCAAAAAAGTACAAGAGCTGCTCAAGAAGTTTGTACGAGTTCGAATTGAACATGTACGAGATCGGAGGAATTCAGGGCGTGCGTTAACAAAGCGGCTATAGCCTCACAAGAAGACACAGGCGGGTAGGCTTTGTCGACACCTACGAGCCCTCAGTAAGCGTCGACAATGGGGAAGTCTCCCCTGTGATGTCCGAACTAAGCTAGATGGACCCCATCTGGGATTACTTGGTAGATGGTAAATTGCCAAGCGACCCAAAGGAGGCGTCCAAGCTTAGAGCGAGATCGGCAAGGTTCACCGTTCATCGGGGAACCCTTTATAAGCGAGGCTTCTCTGTGCCCATTCTTAAGTGCGTAGGAAAGAAAGACGCCAACTACATACTCAGGGAAGTACACGAGGGCATATGTGGCAACCACATCAGAGCTCGGACCTTGGCGGGGAAAAATACTAAAGTAGAGTGCTGCGGCCCACATGATGCTCAAAGGCGACCTGCTTGGTTAGAAAATGCAAAGCTTATCAGGAGCATGCCAAGATATCTATCTCCCCACATGGAACCATACGGCAGTCCTGAAGCCCCTGGCCTTTCCAACAATGGGGGCTAGACATATTAGGACCTCTACTTATTGGAAGGGTCAGAGCAAAATTATCATTATGGTCGTGGACTATTTTACCAAATGAGCCGAAGCCGAGCCTTTGGCAACGATCACATAGCAGGAAGATGCATGGCCGTGCGGCGCTTTATAATATGTAGATTTAGGATCAGGGATCTCCCTCGTGTCCTACAATGGGAAGCAGTTCGTAATCCTAAGTTTAGGGATTTCTGCGAGCTCGGAATCAGAACTACTACTCGTCCCCAGCTCATCCGCAGTCCAATGGGCAATCAGAAGTCACTATAAGGACTCTAAGCGGCCTAAAGCAAAAGCTGGAAGACCTAAAGGAAAATGGGTAGAGTACTTTGCTCCCAGGAATTATTATGGGCATCTGAGACTATCATGAGTGGTGACTCGAGGAAACCCCAGTTCGCTTTGGCCTTTGAAGCCAGTAGACCCCGGTCAGTCGGACTAAAATCTCCTAGGATTGAACTAGCAAACATCGAACCTGTGAGGCTCTTCGCCAAGCACCGGATCTCATAGAAGAAAAACGAGCAAGTCCTAAAGCGTGTGGAAGACTACCCTGGGGAGGCGGTGAGGTATTATGACGAAGGTCAAGCCCGAGGATTCTGAGAAGCCGGGTGACTGGATTACGAAAAACTTCTGCCAACAAGGAAGGACCCCTCACATGGGAAGCTGGGACCTAATTGGGAAGGGCCCTACATCATATCCTGCATCATCCGACCCTAGCAATTATGAGCTCAAACGGGAAGAAGGAAAAACCACGCACTCATGGGTGATTTGAACATCTTAAGCAGTTCTACCGGTAGGACCTCGGCGTGATCTGTAATAAAACTTTCAGAGGGCGGGGAAAGAAGCACATAATTCACAAAGATTGTTCTTTATTCAAAAGGAACTACAGCTGAATACAAAATTTCATTACATAGAAGTTGCAGCCACCTCAGAGAATTACAAAATCACCCTTTGCATCTCAAAAACCACAATCAAGCGAAAATCGTTCTTCATCGAAGCTACACCCCGTCAGACAAAAAACCCCGAAAAAATCTCCAAGAAAGGGAAAGGAAAGAAGAAGAGAGTGTGAATGAGAAGGAAAGGAAAAAGGAAAAGAAAAAGGAAAAGGAGAAGGAAAAGGAGAAGGAAGAGGAGAAAGGAAAAGAAGAGAAGAAAAGAGAGGAAAAAACGGAGAGAGCGGTACTAAAAGTCTTTTTTGAGTACACCGCCCCCTCCAGATACCTTCCCTAGCTCAGTTCGGTCATCGGACGTAGATAGGGAACAACATAACTCCCACAAGGGAGGAACTATGGAAAAACACAACTCCTGTGAAGGCCATCAGGCAAACCTCAGCTCCGCGATCTCGGGTAGACCTCTGCCCGATGATGACGAACCTTGACGCTTCATCATGCGCGAATTCTAGTTACGCCTAAAAATGGGAGAAGGTTCGAAGCATAGCACCATCACAGAGGGGTCGCTATTTATAAGGAAGCCGGGTTCCAATTCTCCATAAATCCGCATTAAAGCTACATGCGCCTTTCTAAGAGAAGGAAGTCAAAAAGGCCAAGTAGCTATGGAGCCAAGAAGCTTAGGAGCCCGGTAGCTCAGTTCGCAGAGCTTAACAACTCAAACAGGCCATGTAGCCATGGAGCCAAGTAGCTCAAGAGCCCAGTAGCTCAGTTAGTAGAGCGTAACAGCTCAAATAGGCCATGTAGCCACGGAGCCAAGTAGCTTAGGAGCCCAATAGCTCAGTTCGCAGAGCATAACCACTCGAAAAGGCCATGTAGCCACGGAGCCCAGTAGCTGATTTCGCAAAGCGTAACAGCTCAAACAGGCCATGTAGCCACGAAGCCAAGTAGCTCAGGAGCCCAGTAGCTCAGTTCGCAGAGCGTAACAGCTCAAAAAGGCCAAGTAGCCACGGAGCCATGTAACTCAGAAGCCCAGAAGCTCAGTTTGCAGAGCGTTCTCAAAAAGGCCAAGTAGCCATGGAGCCATGTAGCCATGTAGCTCAGAAGCTCAGTTCGCAGAGCGTAACAGCTCAAAAAGGCCAAGTAGCCACGGGCCATGGCTTTCGGGGCCTTGATGGCTCGGTTGCGGGCGTAACGGCTCAAAGGCCAAGAAGTAACCACGGAGCCATGTGTGCTTCCGGTTGCGCAGCGTAACGGCAAAGGCGAGTAGCGAGGAGTCGCTGTAGCTCGGGAGCCTAGAAGCTCGGTTGCGGGCGTAACAACTCAAAAGGCCAAGTAGCCGCGGGCCATATAACAGGAGCCCGCGAAGCTCGGTTTGCGAGCGTAACCGCTCAAAAGGCCAAGTAGTCCATGGAGCTATGTAGCTCGGGAGCCCAGGCTCGGTTCGCGGGCGTAACATTTCAAAGGCCAAATGCCCACGAAGCCATGTAGGTCGAGCCCGGTAGCTGGGTTTGGAGCTTAACAGCTCAAAGGCCAAGTAATACGGGCCATGTAGCTCGGGAGCCCGATGGCTCGGTTGCGGGCGTAACGACTCAAAAAATGCCAAGTAGCCACGGAGCCATGTAGCTCAGGAGCCCAGTAGCTCAGTTTGTAGAGCATAACAACTCAAAAAGGCCAAGTAGCCACGGAGCCATGTAGCTTAGAAGCCCAGTAGCTCAGTTTGTAAAGTGTAACAGCTTAAAAAGGCCAAGTAGCCACGGAGTCATGTAGCTTAGGAGCCCAGAAGCTCAGTTTGCATAATATACTTGACTCAAAAGGCAGTAGCCATGTGGAGCCATGTAGCTCGAAGCCGGAAGCTCGGTTCGCGGGCGTAGCTCAAAAGGCCAAGTAGCCACGAGGCCATATGGCTGGGGCCCATTAGCTCAGTTTGCATAGCGTAACAACTCAAAAGGCCAAGTAGCCAAGGAGCCATGTGGCTTTCGAGGAAGCTGAAGCTCGGTTCTGAGCAACGACTCAAAAGGCCAAGTAGTCACGCGAGACCCATGGCTTAGGGCTCAGTTTATAGGCGTAACGGCTGAAAAAGGCCAAGTAGCCATTGGGCCATGCATGGCTCGAGAGCCCGATAGCTCAGTCAAGCGAGCTCAATAGCGCAGGAGGATCTTAATGCCTCGGAGCCCGGTGGCTCGGCTGCGAGCTCAGCGGCGGGAGGGTCTTGGGCGCGCGGAGCTGATAAACAGCGCAGGAACTCAGCGAAGCGAGAAGGTCTTGGCTCACTGGGCCCGGTAGCTCAGCTGTGGGGCTTAACCTTCCGGGAGGGTCTTAGCGCCCGGGGCCCGTGGCCGGTTCGCGCGGGGAGGTCTTAGCGGCGCGCCGGGCTTCCCGGTGGCCGGCTGCGAGGCTCAACGAGGCGCGGGGAGGATCTTGGCGCCGGGCCCGATGGCTCGGCCTGCGGGCCTTGATGCGAAGGAGGGTCTTAGGCGCCGGGGCCCGGTGGCTCATCTGCGAGCTCAACAGCGTAGGAGGGTCTTAGCGCCTCGAAGCCTAGTAGCTCAACTGGGAGGCTTAGCGATTTGGGAGGGTCTTCGCCGTCCGGGCCCGAGTAGCTCGGCCTGAGCTCAAGCATCGCGGGGAGGGTCTTAGAGCCGGGGAGCCCGGTGGCTCGGCTGCGAGGCTTAACGGAGGGTCTTGGTGCCTCGGGCCTAGTAGCTCGGCTGTGGGCTCAGCATCGCGGGAGAGTCTTGGCACCGGGGCCCGATGGCTCCGGTTCCGCGGGGAGGGTCTGCCGGGCCAGTGGCTTGGTTTGTAGAGGAAGCAGCGGCTTAGGAAGGCCTCGGCGCCCAGGCCAGCGGCTCGGTTGCGGCCTCGTGCCCGGGGCCACTGTAGCTCGGTTGTAAAAATTTGAAAAGCTCGGGAAGACTCAGCGCCCGGGGCGTTTGCTCGGTTGCGAGTACTGACTCGAGAGGCCTCGGCCTTGGGCTAAGCGACTAGTTTGCAGGGCAATAGCCGGGAAGGCCTCGGCACTGAAGCCCGATAGCTCGAGTTTGTAGGAAGCAACGACTCGGGAGGCCTCAGCGCCCAAGAGCCTAGTAGCTCGGTTGCGAGAAGCAACGACTCGAGGAAGGCCTCGGGGCTGGGAGCCCGATGGCTCGGTTTTTAGAGCATAATTGTTCAAAAGTCTTGGGCCCAGACCCGGCCTTTCAGTTTTCGAGCATAACTGACTCGAAAGATCTTGGAGCCATGTAGCTCGGGGAGCCTAGTAAGCAGTCTGAACATAGCCCGTTCCAAGGAAGGCCAAAGTAACCAAGGAGCCATGTAGCTCAAGAGCCTAAGCAGACTCGGTTTTCGAGGCGTAATTGTAAAAGGCATAATAGCTAGAAGGTAAGTAGTGAGCCATGCCAGCTTTCAGAAGCCCAGTGGCTCGGATTACAGGCACAACTTCACTCAAGGCCAAGTAGCGAGGAGCCATGGCTCGAGTTTCAGGTGCCATGTAGAAAACTGGGTTAGGGCCTTGCAGCTCAGTTTCAAGAGAGCCTGGCAGCTCAGTTTCAAGGAGCTATGTAGCTCAGTTTCAGAAGGTCAAGTAGCCAAGGAGCCATGTAGCTCAGTTTTAAAAGAGTCTTGCAGCTCAGTTTCAAGGGAGCGAGTAGCTCAGTTCAAAAGGCGCAACAGCCCAGGAGACATGCAGCTCAGTTTTCAGAGCTCGGTCGCCCAAAAAGGTAGAATAGCCCAGGAGCCATGTAGCTCAGTTCAGAAGGCGCAACAGCCCAGAAACCAAGCAGCTCAAATTGGCAAGACAATAAAAAGAGCAATAAAACTAATCGTACGTGGATATCACGCACGTCAGAAGCGTCTGACCCTTACCTCATTTCGCTTAGTCAAAGGCTGGGGGGCAACTGATGGGGTTTGAAATAATAGGTGCGCAGGCCCAAGACGCAAGCCCAAAACGGGATTAAAAACGGGCCCAGTACTAGCAATAGGCCCTTGATGGCATCCCCAATATAGGCCCCGAAACAAGAGGCCCAATTCACTTACTTTAAAAATTTGGTAGCCCAAGAATCATATTATGGAAAACACTCAATCTCACAAATCGGGGAAAGTAGATATTTCCTGATTATTGCGCGTCGATTATCAACAGTAATTGGTTTATGATAAGGAAAGAAAATCTCCCTACACAGTGGGAGAAATGTTGTATCATCCTCAGACGAAACATACCATTCGGTGTCATCATCGACAAGGAAACATACTATTCGGTGTCATCATCCAACTAGAAACATCTTGTCGGTGTCATCATCCAATTAGGAAAGTTGTCATGATCATCCATTATAAATACCAGCCCACCCCCATCAGTGAAAGGTACGCAGACTTATGCACCAAAACTTCATTCCTTAAGTAGTTGATCTTCTCTTTCCCCGGAAATAACTGACTTAGGCATCGGAGAGGCAACGGGCAAGCCCTCGCCGATCCTTTTCTATTTCTTGTTTTTGCAAAGGAATCCAACGCCCAGAGCCAGCAGACCAGTCCAGCAAATCCAGCACGCTCTAGCCCAGTTCCGGTTGAAAAAACATCATCAGTTTCTATACCACACAAGTCTTTCCTGTGAATACTCTATAACACGTTATTTTCAATTATTCGGAGGATTAGTTTTGGGAATAGAAAATTGACACATTTTCTATAATCTTCCAAATAAATGGACTCCGATTCCAACATTGTTGTTTTGACTGCATCTGGCTAAGTGGTAACCCCTACTGTGGCCCAAGTTGTGGTGATGTCTATTGTTGTGTCTATCTCTGTCTCACTTGGAGAAAAACCAAAGAAGTTTAATGAACTTAATTTTAAAAGGTAACAACATAAGATGTTATTTTATCTAACCATCTTGAATCTTGCAAGATTCTTAACTGAAGATGCTCTTAAGCTCAAAGAAAATGAGCGTGATATCCAAGTCATCAGTGATGTGGATGCTTAGAAACAACATCCTAACTTCCTATGTAAGAAGTACGTCATGAATGTTTTGACTGATTCTTTATATAATGTGTATTCAAATAAGAAAACAGCCAATGAGCTATGGGAATCACTAGACCAGAAATATAAAACTGGTCATAGGCCAAGAAGTTTGTCATGGAACATTTCCTCGATTACAAAATGCTAGATTCCAAGATTGTGGTAATTCAAGTCTAAGAACTTCAGTTAATTCTCCATGAGATACATGCTAAGAGAATGATGTTGAGCGAAACTTTTCAAGTTGCAGCTATAATTGAGAAGCTACCTGTGACGCCCTAAAATCAGGGGGTCCATTGATCACCCATCAACCTGTTGAAAACCTATATATTATCAAGTAACCTGATCTCACATCGTGTATCTCATTTACTGGGATCCATAATTTAACAAAAATCAGTTGAGTCTCCTTTATACGGGAAACATCGATTCCCAACCTATACCCTGTGGCCCATCCAAGGCGATATAACACGTGGCCGCCTTAGTCTATTTCTGATAAAATTACAACTCTTTTACATAAAATTATATATAGATTCAATTTCACTCATTAATACATTAGTACATGTCAAAATGAATTTACTTCAAACATTTACAAAAATGATTACAAGCCACAAAACGGCTTTCTTCACTCAGCGACTCGGATGAACCGCCCATCGACGCACCTAAAATGTTATCCCATATAAGGTGACCCATACTTGATGGAGTAATTTCTCAGAGGCTACTCCTCACCTAAGTGCACATGCAATGTTCATCTTAACAATCACATTCACATCACAATTCCAAAAAGGATTATGCAATCCTAGGTTGAAATTCTACATGCTATAACATGAAATTAGATGAGACTCACTCGTACTGCCAGTATCAGTCAGCTATCAGTAACCATACGTGTCTTTACCTACTCCGCCACAGAAATGTGATGCCCATGTGTGATAAAAGCTATCGTGATGGGTTACATCTAATGATTCTTTTTAAAACAATAGTCATGTTTTATAAACCAAAACTTTTTGGATGTCATTTCTCTAATGATCATTTCATTTATAAAATCACTATGTCTTTTATGGGTAGAAGGCCTCCAGTCAACGTCTGATGGAGGATTTGCGGGAACCCGATTATACGGGAAGAATACTCGGTGATCGAACTGACACTGCCGAGTTGATCTTTAATAATTTTGGTGAAGCCCGGCCGCGATTACAATGGTCCATCGGCATCGGTTCTGGTCATCACGAAAGATCAAAGCGAGCACACAGGAAGATTCCTCAGGATGGCAATCTTGTAGGTAGATGGGGTGAGACAGAGAAATCATAAAGCTGCATCATTCCCATTCTCTCTAAAGTCACAGTACATGGTATGAATCTTTGCTATAGTGATTCTGGTGATACTTGGGAGGAATTAGTAGAGGCCTACTTAGGTAGATTCTTCCCCGACCTCACCACGAAGAAGGAGGAGATCATTGTGTTCAATGAGGGGGAAGATGAAGCTGTATGTAACTGGGAAAGATTCAAGCGGTTCTTTGAGAAGATGTCGATGCATGGGATAGTCGAAGACTCAGATGGACAGTTGTGCCACACCTGCCTGCATGAATGATATATCAAGGATCATTGATGCTTCATCTTTGTGGAGCATTCAACGAAAAGTCTTGAAAAATGAGGCGATTGAAGACACGGCTAAATGTAACATATGAAGCTCCTTACGAGGCTTTCAGAGGAAACATCAAAGGAAAGGGGATCATGGGCTTACTTAAGATGACAGCCATAGGCTTAAGTTGGATGCCATTATGCACAGGTTGGACAAGCAAGAAGAAAAGACACACCTTGCTCATGAAATAGGAGCAATTGAAGGGAGTTAATGAAGGAGAGTCTTTGAAGAGCAAGCGAGGACTTTATGATCTTGAAAGAGGTTAATTATTTTAGGTGGGAGCCAAGAGCTTACCATTTCAAAGCCCAATCCTAACCTTCCGGCACATTATCACCCGGCACTCGGGAGCCATGAAGGCTTCTCGTATGGTGGAGGGTCTTCTCAAGGCGAAAGAGCGGGGAGACCAGAACCCTGTCAAGGGTGTCGGCGACCACGAGGTTCAATGTGGCGGGAAATGAGTACGAGAAGCGAATATCGGGGGGGTGGAGGGCCCCGTCTTTTGAGGAACAATCTTTGCCAGTTTATGGGGGGATAATAAAGGCATTGAACTCAGAACAAAGTTTGGAGGAATTAGGCCATTTTCAAATTCTCAAATTTTCGAACACTACCATGCATCCACGAAGAACACGGAGACACAAGTGAGGCGGTGGCCCTAACCACCAAAGTCGGAGGAAAGATACCTTCCCAAGTGACACGAGGAAGAACCCGAAAGAGCTGCGTAAGGCGTGCGGTGAGGAGTGGGAAGGAGTTAGAAGAGAGGAAAGAAAAGGTGGCGACAACAAAGAAGTAGCAAGACGAAGAAAGGGAAGAGACACTAGAGAATGACAAAGAAGGAGTAGAAAGAAGAACATCAAGAACAAACTGCGATCCCATTTCCACACAAAAAGGCTACTTGAAATCGAATGGAGGAGGCGCAGGTTGCAAGGAGTTCTTGAAAACTTTCGGAAAATTTGGAGATCGGTATGCCTTTCTTGAAGTGGTGTTTCGGATGCCACTTTATCTGAAATTTCTGAAGGACATGCGAGCAGAAAAGAAAAATAAGTAGAAGGAATGGTGAATCTCACTTTTTGCCACTTGCGATGCGATGTCAAATGAACTACCGATGAGATGAAGGACCCGAGGGAACACGATTCCTTGTATTGTTGGAGAATGGGCAAACTCTACATGACTCGGAGCTAGTATCGTCGATGCCTCTGCTACATTTGCCAAGAAATTAAGTTTGGGGAGCTTATTCCCACAAGCTGTTACTCTTCAAATGAGCGGACCCGGTCGATGGTGAAACCTGAAGGGTCATTGAAGATGTGTTGGTCCTTGTTAAGGAAGTTTGTATTCGAGTGAAACACGTCGATGCAGACGTGGAAGAGATTATGTACCTATACCGGGGATGGATTAAACTCTTTGGAGACGGCATGATTGACATGCAAAGGTTCTCATCTTAAGGGTTGGAGAAAGAAGGCTGCTTTGTGTTTAACTTGATTAAAAGTATGCAAAATATAGACAAAGGAAAAGGAAGGCTACAATGTAGGCGATTTTGTCTATTTCCAACCACGATATTAACAATGATTAGTAACACTCAGTTTTTATCAATGAAAAAGAGATGAATTCGGTATGCGAAGATGTCTGTGCGAATTTCCATGCGGTTTTTCATGCTATAGAAAGCGTATTGAGCTTGAAGCAAAGCGAGAAAGATAATGGGGAAGATAGTGAAAAGGAGGAAATTCATCAAAGAGACCGATCTGGAAGGTGCAGTTTTGAAAGAGTTGCCATGTCATTTAAAGTATGCTGCTTAGAATTACCAAAGCAAAAACCGAGTGATCATTTCAGCAGTTAAGTGAGAATGAGGAACAAGATTCTTTGGAAATAATGGGAAGCATAAGGAATCGCTAACTTGGTCCATTGAAATTTGAAGATTATCGATCCATCAATTTGCATGCATAAGATTACGCTAGAAGACTTCAAAACCATCTGCATGAACACGAGAGGTGATCCATTGATGAAGGAAGTAGTCGGGAAAGGAGATGTGCTCAAATTGTTAAATCTTTGGTTTATCTATGCTATCTCGAACGGAGTCCTTAGGTAGGCCCGGTTCATGTGGTTCCAAGAAGGGTTCTTGTGATCGGAAATGAAAAAAATGAATTGATTCCAGTAAGAGCGATGACGGGATGGAGGTATGTATTGATTCACAGGAAGTTGAATCACGGCAGCCGGAAAAGATCATTTCCTTTGCCTTTCATTGATCGGATGTTGGATAGGTTGGGGACACCCTCACTTTTGCTTACGGATGGTGTTCGGGATATAATCAGTTGCTATTGCTGAGAGGATCAAGAAGACCACGTTCACATGCCCATATGGGTACCTTTGCCTTGAAGGATGCCGTTTGGGTTATATGTGCTCGACTACATTCGAGAGGTGCATGATGTCTATATTCTCAGATCGGTTGAAGAGTGATGGAAATTTTCATGGATGATTTTCTTGTGTATGGATCGACTTTGATCGATGTTTAAACAATGCGGAAGCGATTACTTCAAAGATGCCAAGACAAGCGGCTAGCCTTTGAATTGAAAATGCCCATTTTATGAGTAACCGAGAAGGTATTGTTCTTGGGCATAAAATTTTACGCTCTTTGGACTAGAAGTTGACCTTGATCCAAAGTATCCATTATCAAGACTCTTGCACCACACACAGTAAAAGGATTAAGAAGTTTCTTGGGGCATCTTTGGATTTCTGGAGATTCATCAAAAGACTTTTCAAAAATAGCGGACCACTATGCGAGATATATTATAGGTATATTATTTACAAGAGATTCATCATTTCATTTCATTTCATTTCTCTAATGAGTATATTATTTTTTTATTTTAAATAAAAAAAAACTCCCCCGAACTTAAAATTTTGCTTGTCATAAGCAAAGAAAAAAAGAAAGAATTGTTTGTCCTCAAGCGAAGGACATTACTGTTTTGTTTTTCGATGGCATTCAATTTAAATTTGCAATGCAAGGTATGCAAAATTTTACGTACATCTAGCTTCAAATCAGTTCAAGGTTGGTCTCTACTCTTTATGCTAGCACAAACTAACATGTTGAAATTGTTTTACAAACAATATGCTCATTGGATCTGTTGAATAATGAATTGTTTCCTTTTCTCATTTATTCTTTGAGTCATTTAACTCCCTAAAGTTCTTCACAATTTTGATTGTTTCCTTTCTTCTTAAATTCCATAGGCTTGTTTTTCATATTGATCTCCTTCAATGTAGATGATTCTGACCTTCAAGATCAATCAGGTCTTTTGGGCTTTTATTGTTAGGCCTGGGTAATGGGTAGGATGGAAGGAATTTTTAGGTTAAGATTACCCTAAACCTTTTCTCTTCTCTTCTGCCCTTTCTTTCTTGTAGTTTCTATAATAAACTCCCCTAAACTTCATAATTTAGGATATCTCTTTGATTTCTTCAATTGAGCTATGTGCCCCCTATTTCACACTTGCAATTTCACTGAGGAATTTCCTTGGTTCTTTGCTACTAGGGATGATGCAATGTTTTTAACTTTTAGGCTTTCTAACACTCTTAATGAACTTTGGGTTAGTAGCTCCCATACCAGATGGCATTAGGGTACTAGGTGTTGAAACACCCCTAAGAACTTAATTGTTCAGAAGTTAGGCCACAAGATAAAACTTATCCTAGAAACCTTCTTTTTACATTGCATTTTACGCTCTTTTGCCTTTTTCTTTTCATTCCCTTTTTGAGTTCCTCAAATATATACTCCCAAAACTTCATTTATGTTTCTTCCTCTTTGAATTCTGGGTAATCATAGGTTCTTTTCTTTGAAGGATTGATGTCTTAGGATGAGTTGGGGTTTCCATTGGTCTATTTTGTGAAGAACCAAACATTGGCTCAATTTAAGACTCTTTGTATATGCATCAGCATATGAATAGGGATGGTAGAATGGCTCAGGCTGTCGAGAGTAGCTCAAATCATCTCTTGTCGGCTGTATCACCTAGATTTAAAGCCTCGACCAATAATCTAACAAATTCTAGAATTTGGTTGAGCGATTGTGACTAACCATAGGGATTACTTGGCTCATTTTATTTATGAGTGGTTAGAGATTAATTGATATTCAACAGGTTCCTTGACTTCTTTGTTCATACCACGAGCCTTCAGCTGTTTTGTTCATACATTTGTATTACCTTCCTCCCTGTCTGGACTTATCGGTTAAATATAAGTAATTTTTGCACCTTGTGTTTCAGTCACTTGATATGCATTTTGTCCTTATTCTGCAATTTTTCCTCATTTCAGCTTACTCCTACTCTAACTGCTTCATTCAATTAAGATAATGTCCTCTCAGCAGTTTTTATTCTTGAACTATTTCCTACCTTGATTTCCTAATCATGCAACCACAAAAGCAACATAACATTGAACAATCAAGTATACAAAAATAGCACACAACAATTCAATTTAAATTTCTCATTTTATTTAGATTCATTTGCAAGCTACATTGAATTTTTAGTAATGGATAAGGATGGTAGAATAGTTAGACGGGAGAAGGTCTTATTTTTTCTTTTTGGAAGAGGTGGCAAAAATATCGGGGATCCAGTCTATTTCAAATGAAATTTGGGAATGAAGAAATTTCATTTCCCTTCTTTCCTTTCTCTTCTTAGTTTCCCTCTCAATCTGTTCTTGATGACAATCTCATTAAGAGAATAACTTTCTTGTTAGTTCATCTTGCCTCTTCCCCGAGCCATTCATTGTACTCTCATTTCGAGTCATGACTTCATTTAGAAAAGATTGTTGTTAATCAAATCTAAATTTTCGGCCATTCATACCTTGTAGGATTCAGCCTCCCATTGCTTTTGTCTCTATCGTTCGATTTGTTTTCAGCTCCTACGCAGAGATTTGTATAGTAACTTGAAACCCTTTATACGCTCCCCCAAATTTGGTGTCATGCTCTTTATCTCTTTCTCTAACAATGCTAGGAGTTGAGAATCACGATCTTGCTTGTTATAAAGCTTCATATTGATTTGAGTTTGTTAACATATAAAGTCTCTTTCCTTCATTTCTTTCTTGAACTCTTCTCCTTCTTCCTTAACATTTTCCCATACGTTCATAACACCGTTCGGTTCTTCTTTTACTTGTTTTTCTCTTCTTTGGATCTCCCTCATGCTCCCTTTCTTTTACGTTTAACTCTTCTTCCCCCCTTTGTTGGTCTCTTCTTTTCAATTATTTTCATTGTTCTTCTCGAGATTCTGTTTTAAGTTCCACTCCTTCTCTCTTTCTTCTATTCTCTTCTGCATGGCATTGAGAGCTTCGAGAATTGAGTTGTTCTCTTGTGCTCCTCTTGAGCTTTTCTCAGGTGTTGGAAATTTACGACTCGTGCGGGAGGAGGGCGCGGGGGATGGAGAGTCTATTGGAGTTGTCTTCATCCTGCCCTTCATTATCTACAAACATGTAATCATTGTTGTCGGTGGTTCGCACAAATTGCTCGCTCCTTGATCAGTGGCCCTCTGGGTCTCCTTTTCTGGTCCTTCAGCTTGGGCTTCACCTCTGTTCTCTACCAGCACTCCCTTTTTCCTCTGGTTTCTTGGCCCCTTGCTAACTCACAATCGGAAGAGTGGGTGAAGCTCACAGGGACTTCTTCTTCGACTCCCAAATTCCTTTTACTGACCTTGTGAGCATAGGCGTATTGTTCTTTGGGTGAGAGCGGAGACCTCTTTTGTTCCCTTCATGATACCTCATGATAGAGTTCTCTATGATAACTCCGATATTGATCTTGTACCCCTTGAGTATGGCATACGATCTGACTTCTTGTTCTCTCAACGTGCGTATTAAATGTTTTGTTGGAACCAAAACGAGGCGCAGGAAGTAAAACCATACGCCGGCTTCCTCGGTGAGGCTTCCTGATGAGAGTTGGCTTTCCCTTCTCCTTGAGGTCTAACTGCCCCCTTCCATCGAGTGAGCTTCGGCAATTTTTCTAAAATTCGGTTTTCCAAAATTTTCTTGAATTTGGAGCCATGTAATGCGTTGTCATCCCATAGGCCTCATTGATGGCCCCTTGGCAAATATGAGACCCATACTCCTCCTAACACTCGCGCGGCTCCATCACCTTCCTTCCCTACCATATTGGAATAAAAACTCTCTCACAGTCTTGTATACCTTTTTGGTGTGCGCGAGATCTCCCATCCTCTGCTCTATCATCTCCTTGAAAGGAGTCACGGGGTTTTGAATCTCCTCTCTTATGTAAAGCCTTTGTTAGCATAGTACTTCTTCCACTGGGAATAAGCTTCATCGGATACAAAATCTTCTACTTCTTCTTCTTCTCTCCTCTTTCCCTTTCCCTTTTCTGCTCTTTCTTGAGAAGTTGTCGGAGCTTCTGGTGTTTTTGATGGCATCTCTCACCTTCTTCTGAGTGAATCTCATCTAACATTCTCCTTGAGTTTCTTAATCTTCTGATTGTTAAATTGTTCCTCATAATCTCATCTAAGGAGTTAGGAGACCGAGGTGGGAATTTGATACATCGGAGACAAGAGGAAAGCTTTAGAGAAAGTTTGGAATCTTAGGGTTTTCGGAGGGGTTGAGGTCGGGGAGGAAGACGAAGGTGAATGGTTATGTGGGTTGGGGTGAATGAATAGTTTCCAATATTTGCAATTCAATCCAATGTTTGTGGGCTAATTAATGCTTCAATTAAGAGGTATGCGACTTCAATTCGCCACATTTTTGTTGAGGTCATTAAATTTAGGGCTTTTTGAAGTGAGTGGTTGGCACATGTCACACTTTTATGTCGCGACATGTATCTCCCTTCCTCCATACTCACTAATTGTTCTTTCTTTACTGGTCACGACATCAATGTTTTGTAGGACAACAGCTTTGTCACGACATAGCTTAACATGTTGATAAGCCAATTCAATGATTTCCAAAAACTTTGGATTCTCTTATTGTTCCTAACTTTGTTTAGACATCTCTTCGAGGAGGGGCATATTTTAAGCAAAAGATTTAACATTAATTCGAAATATATCTACGAGAGTTGGGTTAGGGAGAAAGTTACTCCCCTTTTTCTCATGTCGCTCTCCTCGCAAGTTCTTTGGAATTACTCCTGTAGATTGCCTTGCTATTCATGTCTTTAACACATTCGAAGATCTTGCAATATTCGAAAATTCTAATTAAACTACAATCTATTTCTAAAAAATTAAATCTATCCTTCTAGAAAACAAATCGACCTAATTTATCGACAACTAAAAGAAAAATATTTCAAAAAATTTAAATTCGAATTTAATCCTAATGGGTTCTCCATTAGGTACTCAGTTTTTGAGTCACTTAAATGGACTCTTCACATTGTGGATCTTCTTCTTTTTCCTCGAGAACCGATTAGGTTCTTCACTTTCCTCCTTCACATTGAGATAATGCTTTAACCTTTGTCCATTGACCTTGAATTCTTCCCCCATTATCGGTCTTGATGTTCTTTGCTCCAAATGTAGTACTTGATACCCGCGTATGGCCCACTCCAATTGGATTTGAAATTTCACACAGGAAACAACTTGATTTAGAATTAAGCATTTGTTCCCACATTACGAACTCTTTCCTCGAATTTTCGATCATGCCATTTCTTTGTCTTGTCTTTGTATATTCTAGCATTATCGCAGAGCTTCATTTCTCAGTTCTTCTAATTCAGACAGTTGGAGCAATCTTTCTTCCCTTACTTGACCTTGAAATCGAAGTTTAACTTCTTAATGGCCCATTGCCTTGTATTCTAATTCAAGAGGTAGATGACATGGTTGCCAAAAACAACTCTGGCTAATAGGGACATTCAATGGGGGTCTTGTATCAAGTCTGTAAGCCCAAAGTGCATCATCAAGTTTGGAAGACCAATCCTTCTGCTTGAGCTCTGATCTTTTTCAAGTATTCTTTTGAAATCTGTTGAAATTTACCTTGTCCATTAGTGCAGGGATGATAAGGCTAAACTCATTACATGCTTGATCCCAAGAGTCTCTTTGCTCAGACTGGGGAAAGAGCAGCAGGAGTGTTGGGTAGCATTTGCAAAATGGGTTCCCCATCACTAATGATAGTTCTGGGGTTCAAACACACTCAAAATATTCTTGCAAAACTCTAAGTTGTATTAGCATCGTTCCTTAAGACCAGAGCCCCTTGCTTCCACCCATTTGAGGCGTAATCTACTGCTAGCGTGTGTATAGGATTTCCAAATGATGAGTGAGAAAGATCCCCATAAAATCTATTCCCCAAACATCAAGAATTTGTATCACCATAATACCTTTTAGGGCATTTCAGGTGTGCTAGCGATATTTCGATCCTTTGGCATCGATCACACAATTTCACCCCTCTGCACAATCTACGAAGATAGTGGGCCAATAAACACGATTGGAGTATCTTTGTGAGTTTCTTTCACGGAAAATGTCCTCATATGGTGATGCACTTGGCATTCATTGCCAAAATGTTGCCTTGTTCACCTTCGCTTTTTATCTTCTTATTATCATGCTCGAGCTCTCTTGAATAATTGGGTCATCGAATATAATATCTGTGGAGTTAAGGTTTCCTCTTCGTTGGTAGTGAGTTAAAAGGCATTACTCCACAAGCTTGGAATAAGTGCAATATCGGCATACCATGGAAGTTGGGAGGAAACCTTGAATAATTGCTCAAATCCCGGGAAGTTCTGCGATGCTTGCACATTTCTTCATCAGCTTGCTTCTTTCTACTCTTGACAAGTGAGTCGGCTATCATTGTCACATCCCTTTTTATCCTTTATTTCCAAATCAAACTCTTTGCTTGTGACACCCACCTTATCAATCTTGGCTTAGCTTATTTTTCGACATCGGTACTTGATTCTTGCATGATCGGTGTGGTACCACATGGGATCTAAAATGTATTGTCTAAATTTTCCACGAAGCAAATACTATGGCTAGCATCTCCTTTTCAGTTGTTGAGTAGTTCTCTTGTGCTTCATTGAAGGTCTTACTAGCATAGTATATGGCCCCGAATACTTTCTCTTTTCTTTGCCCAACCACGGCTCCATAGCAAAATCACTGGCATACACATTATTTCAAATGCGATTCCGATACGGTGCAGCCATTATAGGTGCTGTACCAATCGATCTTGATTTCATCGAAAGCATCCTTGTACGAGATGTCAAAAATTGAACCTTGTATCCTTTTCCGATGTCATAGTAGTCAAATATTGCAAGTCTTTGATGAATCTCTGTAAATCAAGCATGCCCGAAACTTCTTCTCCTTTTACTGTGGTAGGTGGTGCAAGAGTCTTGATAATGGATACTTTAATTTAGTCCTTCTAGTCGGTAAGCGAAATTTTATGCCCAGAACAATACCTACCGTACCATAAAATGGCATTTTCCCAATTCGATTAATTCTTTAATGTAGCATCTTTGAGATGCTGATTCAGTTGTTTAAACATTGATCATTTGGATCTGCGATAAAATCATCCATGAAAATTTGTCGCTATTGACGGATGCGAATATAGACATCATACTTACCTCACGGAATGTAGTGGAGCATTACATAGCTTAGCGGCATCATACAGAGAGTAAGGTGCAGGGCATGTGAGCGTGGTCTTCTCGTTCATACGGTGCAATAACCAATGCGATTATATCACAGTACCCATCCGAGGAAAACAAAAGTGAGGGTGTCACCTTCAACCTATCCAACATCGATCAATGAAGGCAAGGAAAATGATCTTTTACAGTTACTGTATTCAATACGTAATCAATACATACCCTCCATCCTGTCATTGTTCTTGTTGGAATCAATTCATTTTCATTTCGATCACGATAAGCCCAACTCTTTAAGAACCACATGGCTGGAAACCACCCCAGAGTACATGAATAACATAGACCAAACTTGACATTTAACAATTTGAGCACCTCATACGACTACTTCCTTCATCAACTGGATTCGACCTCTCTGGTGTTCTACGAGATGGTTTGAAGTCTCTTCTGCATGAGAATATTATACATACAAATTGATGGTGATACCCTTGACTCTTGATGGACGAGCTAGCGATTCCTTATGCTTCCTTAATATTTCCAGCAATCTTTGTTCCTCATTCTCACTTAATCTGGCTGAAATGATCACTGGTTTTGCTTTGGTAATTCTAAGTAGGCATACTTTAAATGACATGGCAACTCTTTCAAAAACTAGACCCAACCAAATGCAGTTACTCTTGATGAATTTCCTCACTTTCTTATGCCCCATTATCTTTTACTGTTTTTGCTTCAAGCTCAACCGCGATTTCTATAGCATGAAAAGCTACGCCGGAAATTCAGAATGAACATCTTGAATATCTTTAGAATTCATCTTTTGTTGATAAAAGCTGAGTGTTACAATCATTGTTAACATCGGGGTTGGAAATAGAGACAAAATCGCTACAGTATGGCCTTCCTTTTCCTGTCTATATTTTGCATACTTTTAATCAAGTTAAACACAGCAGCAACCCTTAAGATGAGAACTCCTTTTGCATTCAATCAAGAATTTGCTTCGGTAGCTAGGAATGAGTCTTCCTAATGGTAGGGGTACTTGTGAATCTTCTTCCATGTCGGAATAGTGAAGTCTCTTGGGAATACAAACTTCCCGACGGTGACCGACCATCCTTCAATGACCCCTTAGGTTTCCTGCGTGATCATCGCCATTTGAAGAATGCCAGGTTGTGAGATAGCCCAGACTTAGAATTTCTTACATGAGAAGAGGCATCGGTTCAGTGCAGCTCTGGTCTGGAAGGCTTCATGGAATTCCATTCCTCCCGTGATACAAAGAGGTGTGAGCTTCACTGGGTCCTTAAGTCTTTCTTTGGTAAGTTCCATTTTAGTTCTTTGCCTGGTATGGGTGAAATTCACTATTCATACAACTTCTACTATTTTCTTTCTTGCTTTCGATTATGTCCTTGGAAATTTTGCATAAAGTGGCATCACGAGTCACCACTTGATAAAGGCATCTGTCTTGACAAAGTTTTCAAGAACCTTGCAGCTGCTCTCATCTTTGATTTACGGTCTTTGGCGATAGGTGCAGAGCTTTGTTCCTTGGATGTTCTTCTTTTCTACTCCCTTCTTTGTCATTCTCTGTCTGCCCTTTACGGTGCACTGCTTGCTGTTCTTGTCACCTTTTTCTTTCCCTCTCTTCACAACCTTCCCCACTCTCATTTGCGTATGTGCAGGTCTTTTGGGTTCTTCATAGTGTCGCGGGGAGGTATCTTTCCTCTGACTTTGCAGGGTTAGGGCCAGCTGCCCTACTTGTGTCTCCAGGTTCTTCAAGGATGCATTGGTAGTGTTCTGAAAAATTTGAGAATTGGTAGCATTGCTTCCAATTCTCCAAACTTTTGTTCATGGGGTTCAACTGACTTTTGTGTCCCCCATGGCTGGCATTGTTCTCAGATGGGACCTCATAAGGCCGCGATGTCGTTGCGTACTCATTTCCACTGCTGCTCTTCTTCTTTGGACACCAGTATTCTTGATACCCTTGATGAGGTTGTCTGCCTTTTTGGCCTTGAGAGCCACTCCGCCTCCCGAGAAGTTCTACTTGGTTCACGAGTCTTCCAAGGTGATAAATGTCTTTGGAAGGTTAGGATTGGGTTTGAAATGGTAAGCTCTTGGCTCACCCGAATAATTAACCTCCTTTAGGCATCATAAAGTCCTTGATTTACTCTTTTTTCAGTACTCCCACTTCCATTAACTCCCTTTCTAATTGCTCTATTTCATGAGCGGTGTGTATCTTTTCTTTCTTGCTTGTCAACTTTGTATAATGGCATCAACAGCTTCCATGGTTGTCATCTTGCTCAGCTCCATGATCCCCTTTCCTTTGCTGTTTCCTCTTGAAAGCTCAGAAGGAGTTTTCATGTTACATTTAACCAGGTCTTGATCGGCTCCTTTGCCTCTTGGCCTTTCCGTTTGAATGCTCCGGCATGAAGCATCGATGATCCCTTTTGATATATCATTCCTTGGCATGATATACAATGTCCATCGAGTCTTGGTCCCATCCCATGCATTGGACATCTTCTGGTAAAATAGTTTGAATCTTTCCCCGAGCTCACGTCTGGAACTTAATCTTCACACTCTTTAGACACAATGTTCTCCCTCCTTCTTTACGTGGTGAGAGAGTGGGGGAAGAATCTACTAAGTAGGCCTCTACTAATTCCTCCAGTATCCATGGAGACATGGTAGAAGATTCATACCATGTAGTACATTGTATCTCTTAGAGAGAATGGGAATGATGCAGTTTATGACTTGGTCTCTGCCCCATTCAGCTTAACGATTATTAGCCATCGAGGAATCTTCCAGTGCTCGTTTGGATCTTCGAGTGGGATGACGATCAGCGATCTTCTTCGGACCATTATGTCAGTCTTGGCCCCAATTCAAAATTATTAGCATCAAGCTGCGGTATGCGATCGTGAGTATTCTTCTATATAATTGGTCTCGAAATCTCCATTTAATATGAGTGGTTGGAGCCTTAGCTCCCTACATATGTATTTCAATTGATCTGCCTTTCTTACGCCATGGTTGAGTTTTACGCCTTCTTGGTCTTTCTCGAAACCTGGCGTCCTTTACATTTACGTATCGAATTTGGAATTAGATCGGTGTTTCCCTATATGCATCAGTTTTTTAAAGCAAAACACCACTCATTAATAGGATTAGTCAAATAATCAAAAATATTCAATGTGTTTCGTTAAAAGTTAGTGGCTACAAGATTCCTACTTTGGCGCTATTTTGTTCTTTTTCTTTTAAAAATGTCAAATTAGTATTTCCTTAACATGCGAATATTGATTACAAAATTCTTTGATCCCCGACAGCGAGCGCCATAAAACTTATTACTTAGACTAAAAGACACATACAAATTATGTCACTGTGCAAAGGACTATTTATGCAATCCGGCAGCCAGCGCTAAAAACTTGTTTACAAAACCAAGAACACCCATACAAATTTATGTCCTATTACCCAAAGGACTATTGTCTAATCCGACAGCGCCAAAGCTTTAATTTGATATTATACTATATAAACCACGATCTCTTAGAAGTCATCATTTTCAAAGTTTGGTTTGGTGATATTCTACAAGTGCGCAGTCGACAGTAACCGTGGATTTGATCAGATACTCCGATCCCACGAGATCGAAAATTTTAAATCAACTACCGACTACTCAATTTCCATACTATTTGGGCCACAAAATGATAGTAGGGATCCAACATTAAAGATCTTTGGAAAATTAAGCGAACAAAAATCGCGAACTATCTGACATCTTTGGAAGATAAAGAATAAGAGTAATGAATTTCTAATAAAAGAAATGAATCTTGAATAGATTATCACGGAGACGCATTAAATAGAAAGCGGTTATAGTGAACTATAGATTACGTAGTTACTAAATAAAATTTCTTGATTATCTCAGTTTCAAAATCACATCGGTTGTAGTGCGTTTGGGATCTCTCCACGCTCCACATTTCATTATCTAATTGACTGATTCTCTCGAATACAGGGGGTGGGCAACTACTTTTTAATAGGGAGGCTTCCTAGTGGATATTTTTCTTTTGCAATACTTCATACCCATTTATGGATGCAAACCTTAACTCAGTTATGATTGACAAGGATATACAACTTCGGTGCTCCTCCCTCGAAATTAGAATAGATCCAACCTTTCATGATTAGATGCCATTAACAGGGATTGGCCTCCTTATCCGTTAGAATTGAACTCTTTGCTTGTTTTAAATAGATAACTCATTCCAACTGGATTCTTGATTTCAAGTGAGAGAGGATTTATCTAAGGTGAACTTACAAGCTCAAGATCCCTAATAGCAGGTTAGTATACCTTCAAAGAATGTACATTACTCTCTTACTCCTTTCGTGAATGTCTTCCCCTGTCACCAAAGGACCTCCTTGAAATCGTGAGTAACGAAATGCAATTCTAATCGTATAAGAAACTGATATTCAGATCCCAAGACAATAAACCCAAAAACCAAGTAAATTCATTAACTCGAAATTAACAAGTCGGAAACGACTACAGGAAAGATAAATTCGACTCATAAACGCTCAATTTTAATGGAAGCCGGATTCTCACCATCGAATTACACGATACAAGATTCCTTCCGATCAATAAGAATAACCGCACTTGAAACGAAACAATCGAATTCCGTAAATTTGTCTCGAACTTCAAACATTCCGTAGTAATTTGAAAATAAATTGAATTCAGATTCAAATTTCAAATTTCAAACGATAACATCCAGATCCGTAAAATACAACGAAAAATACGAGAACATAATCAGCTTCAAACGACGGGAATAAAAATAAGAAAAAAAAAAAAAAAAGAAAAATAAAGAAAATGAGCTTTCGCCATCCGCATCTTCACCGCGGGCCGCCAAGTCAAGCGAATGTCGGATGAAGTCACAGATTATAGGGTTCCCACCGGGCCCTAATCCTAATGTACCGCGTTTCCAAAATGGTTCGCCCAATTCACCGCTCGTCATGACTTCAGCTCTTTGTCGCGGACATCATCGATGTCGCGACATCAATTCACGTCGCTGACATCAGTCCTGCTTTATGTAAGCTTGATTTGTCATTCTTGATGTCGCTGACATCAATATCTTGTCGCTGACATCTTCTCACGGCCTCGCAGTTTCACTATTTCATTTCCCGATGTCGCGGACGCCGGATATATCTTGTCACATCGCCTCATTTCCCATCTCGCGCCTTCAATCTTGAGGTCTCGATGTCGCGACATCATCTTTGTCGCGACATCATCTATGGAATCAGATAAGGTTTCAATCGGGTCGGTTTCCCGATGTCGCTGACATCAATATCCGCCGCATCTCTTCACGCTCGCTGATTCGTCGTTCCCGATGTCACGACATCATATCTTGTCGCGACTCACTTCATGAAGCTTCACCTTCAATCGGCGCAGGTCCGTGTCGCTAATTTCGATCTCATGTCGCGACATCGCCTTATGGCTCGCAGCCTCTTCGATGGCTTCGGCGTCGCGGATCGCAAATTTCACATGACATCATCGATGTCGCGACATCAATCTCACGTCGCGACATCAACTTAGTTCTCTGGCCAAATCAAGTTGCTCTTGATGTCAATACTTCACTCACACGTCATTTCATTTCCTTGCAAATTTCTCAAGAGCAAATTTCAAGTCGCGGACTCAATATCTGTTATCCATGCCGCACTGAATCGATTCCACTTCCGAATGTCAGCGACTCAAGGATCGGACTGTAAACCCCAAACTCGTGATCAATAACTCTGTGCCAGCTCTTCTTATCGCTCCGCTACCGGACCGCACTCCTTCCTCCACTTATCACGTATTTTCTACTTTCTTTCTCTCTTCCCGCTAATAACAATTTAGTGAGTTTCTTCATATTTCAGATATTACTATTCCATTTCTAGATGAAAACGTTCATAAAAATGGACTAAAAATAGATGACTTTAAGCTCATCAAGAGTTGCATTTTGGAGTCTCGCCGTCGGCCCCAAGACACCGTCTACACTTTTTTGGGTACTTTCATCAGTTTGGACAGAGTAAATCGGGTCCCGTATTTCACCCGAGGGAGTGTCTAATTCTTCTTGCTATTACCCGACACAAGTTTTCCTTTTTATACAATCATGCGACTCTGTTGGACTTCGTCCAACGGTACCGGAGCTCCACCTAACAAATCACTCAATTGTGGTGTTAGGATTCTAACTATGCACCCACACCCATGAAATGTGATGTCTCTGCAGATGATGCAATACAATGTGTCATCGCATGTTAATGTCATATCCTACATGTAATGAATGTCGATGAACCATATAAACCATACAATTTAATTACAGATCATGGACAATTATATTACATACATATAATTTCAAATTAAACATTCACAACAATGTTAATACATTTTGAACACACATATTAACATTTTACCAAACCATAACAAACAAGCATGCTATCACACATCAAACAACACACTTAATCCTTAGGGCAAAATGTGGCATATAGAGTGTCCACAACAACAGCCCAACCACCCCATTAAACCGGGTTCAAAGACTGGCCAAACAGTCCCTAATACAAGCACATCCCAAGTCCATCTCCAACTACAATTTTGACCTTGTAAACCTCGTACGTGGGTAAAAATGGTAGCAAATATTTGAATGAAAGTTTTGGTAGAAAATATTTTAACTTGATTTTGATCAGTAAGTCAATGGGTAAAAATGGAAAAGTAAACATGTTGTTTATTAAAATCTTAAATAAACTTTGATTTTATCGAGTTTTGGATTAAAATACTTTTTTTTTTAATTACAAAAATAGTTGATATTTGAAACTATTGTCCAATCTAGCGTGTTTGGGCCATGTAGGCGACAGCATAGCAAATGTCGATGTCCTCAACAGAGGCTTCATTATTATTTTTAAAGTATATGTCACTGTCCTGAACAGTGGTATTAAAGCAATTTCCACTGTCCTGAACAATGGCTTCATCATTTTAAAAAAATTAAAATTATGCTATCACTAACATTTGAAATTGTACAAAATGATTTTAAAGATTACGTTTGATATCTAAAATCATAATTTTCCCAAATCTATATGGTTTTTAGTGTAAATAATCTTTTTAGTTTAAATAATTTATCTAAAAAAATATACTTTTACACATTTGTTAAATAAAAAAAAATCAAATAGAAATTATTAAAAATAATGATATGTTTGGGAAAGATTTATCAGAGGATATTATTGCTTACAAAATAAAATAAAATTGAAGTGATAGTAATTTTTTAAAAGTTTATCAAGATAAATATGAAATTATCACACAAGTAATTTTATTTTTTTTATTATTATTATTATATCTTTAAAAATATTCAAAATAACAAACTATTTAGAATAATGAAGTGATAAGATTTGATAAATAAAGATTTTGATAATAGTCCGAGCTTATATTTCAAATTCTTAAGGAATTATTTTATGAAATAAGGTAATAATGTAATGACAATGTATTATAGTGTTTTGTATACACTGTCAAATTCAAACTATGGAAAGAATTATCAAGATGTTTATTTATAGAATGATATGAATGTAAGAGGAAATTGTTGAAATAATAGGAACCTCAAAGTTGGATATAATATAAATACCAACAAATTACATTTTAAGTCTTGAAGATGATATTCCTGAAGAAGATTGTATACAGATAATTGATTTACCCATATTTAGAGGAAATTCCTTAATAGGAAATAATATCAGAAATAATACAAGGAGAAATAGTTTCCAAAGAATAAGAGAAGATGTACATTCACCTTTCCTGATAAAAGGAAATTATTATAATAAAGAAAGAGAAGTTGAAGAAACAAGAATTTTAATAGATACAGGTGCTAGTTGCAACCATATTCAGGCTGATAAATGCGAAATGATAGGAAGTATAACCAGCCCATATGTTTTTAAAAATTATGATGGTCAAACATTATAATGTAATTTAAAGATAGAAATACCCATAAGATTACAAAGAATAACCTTTTTGGTAGATTGTTACAAAGATAATAGAATGCAAGAAAATAGACACTATGATATTCTTTTAGGAAATAGTTTCCTAGATGGACTAGATAAATACAAAATTACAAAAGAATGAATAAAAATATATAGTGAAGACATATGTATTTTCCTAGAAAGACAAAAATGAAATAAATTACATTCCCTACTATGGTAGATGAGAATGGTAAATATAAAACCTGAGAAAATCCAATTTTCTCAAAATGGCAAATAGTAATTTTTATCAACCGAAATTTTTTAAATCTCGATTTAATTTAAACTGACTTCACCGCTGAATCCTCTCGCGGGAATCTAGCTACCACATCGACTCGTCGACCCGGCATTAATCGAAATTTCAATTTTTCGAGGCATGGTGTCGAGTGCCGTAAAACGACTTGTAAGAGACGTGATGTGACAAAAGTCACCTACTACATAAATCATGCTGACACATGTTGCATAGATTCGCTTAGATAATAGATGAATGGTTTGATTAAGCCATGTCAAAAATCAAATAGTTAAATGAGGACACAAGTGGAATTAATGAAAAGATTAAATGAGAATAAGACAGGAATAGTTTTCTTCTCCAAATAGAAAGCCAAAACGCAAAGAGTCGGGTTTTCAGTTTTGCAGAGTAAAGATAGCTACTTCTCTAGATTTCCACGTCGAACCGGGCCTGCCGCTTCAGCCAAGAAGTAAAGCCGCTCTACGCGCGAGCTACGCGTGGACACCGACTGGTGGAGTTCCACAACAAGAGGTAGGGGCCTCTCCTACTGTGTTGGTTCTTTGCTAAGAGCCATGTGAATTACAGATTATTTAAGGCTTGAATTAGCCGTGGTTTTCGGCCTTCAAAATACTGGAACCGAAAGAACATCCTTAGTGGCCGTGAACAATGCCAAACTTAGGTTTCACTGCTCAATTTAAATTTTGTGTGATTTTTACAAATGGTGATTCAAATTATCAGATTTATTAGTTAATAAATGGCATGGAGCTTTAATTTTGGTGTTATTGCTGCAAATTGAATAACATGATTTATGTGAATTAATATGTTATTATATACATGTTTTAAGATAGCATGAGTTTTCTGTTGGAATTAAAGATAATAAAGATTCCATACAGATCAAAACCCTAGAATATTGTGAGTGGGAGTGCATGACATGAAAGAAAACAAAGGAAAAATGTTTGTGAAATGAATTTCACTTAATATTTTCGTAGAGAATCGTGTTTCGAGATCGTCTCAACAATTCACGCCTGAAATATGAATTGTTTCTATGATTATCTAACGTGATTCGCCTCTGAGGCTGTCCAATAAATTTTACCAAACCTCTAGAGTAGTTTTCGAACAAAAGCTTTATTTTGAAAATCGTATTTTACTCAGATTGGATTAGTATGTGGCGAGCTTGAGGACTCGTGTAGACACGGGCTCGGGCATGCACATTCAAAGTAGATCATGTATTTGCTTAAGTGTGATTGTTGTCATGACATGCGTACTTAGGTGGGGAGAGTAACCCATGTAGGAAATTATCTCACTGCATTGCTCAATCCTGACGCAGGATCACTATTTCCGTACGTGAATGTAGAGGACTACGCTCGTCGGAGGTCTTAGAAAAAAAGCCTGGTCAGGTGGCTTTGGTATTCGTTTTGTAGAACATGTATTAAAACTTTAAATTTTGATATATGTTATGGTTAAGAGTATTGTAATAACTCTTGAACTATTGGTACATAGTTGATGTAATTTTGTGAGTATTGATGCATGGGCCTATGTGGCCATATTTTTACCGCATACAGATCTCGTGGTCGCTGTTGATTGTCAGAATAAAGTTGTGTATCTTGGGTAGAACTCCCCGTACAAAGAAACTCTGCCCGATTTTCATGAGTGGTGTCGGGTTACCCAACATCCACGATTATTCCGCAGGTTGACGGGTTGTCAACGGACCCCCGGGATTTGGGGCGTCACAAAATATTCCAGAAACTAAGTTATATACATGTAGATTAGTAGATATAGGATCAAAAATAACAATATTTAAAAGCTTTTTATTAAAAGAATGGAAAGATACTAAAATCTCTATAAAATGTGTAACTGAAAATAAAGAAGAGATTACAAAACAAAAAGAAAGTGTGGAAATAATGATCCATAATAAAATAATAAAAACAAGAAAAGTTTATCAATATGACAATATAGAATGTGATATTATATTAGGAAACAAATTTTTACAACAATTCTCAATATATCAACAAACAAATTTATAAAGATCTATAATATTTAAAAATGGGTTTTGTAACCAATCGGATAAGAGTACGTAGAATATTAAAACCTTTAGGATAAATTATGATCAAAAAGCCGAAATGTATTAATAAGAGAAAATAAATACATCTATTACTTATAAAATAACAGCTTCATGACACTTAGAAAATTAAATAAATTCTTTCGCAATAACTCATTAAAATATATTAGGAAAAAGACAAAAAATTCATCAGAAATTAAAATAATAGATCCTGATAAAATGATATGTACAAGATCAATGATGATATGCACAAGAAGAGAGGTAAGATTTAAAATACAGATTAATGAATCATCATAAAATGAATTTAATAAGAGAAAGTAAAAGTCCGCTGATAGTTCTGCTTTATGATGAAACATAGTGAGATAAAAAGAGAGAAAAGCAAAGAATGATGATAAATTATAAAAGAAGTAAATGGGGCAGGCCAATTTTTAATGATATTATATCTCAAATAAGGAAATATTAATAATTTGTGTTAGAAAAACTATTACAAGAAAATTGATTGTAAATCGTGATTTTAGAAAATAAATGATAATGACAAGATCCCTATTATGTTTTTAAGACACCTAGAGTCATTATGAAGGATTATAATGCCTTGATTAAAAATGCTCCTAAGTTTTCAAAGAAAATGATAAAATATTCTTTGATTATTCAATAATAATAGTATAAATTTCGATGATATGTTAACTGCTTCTAATGAGAAAGATCATGAAAAACATTAAATATTTTCATAACACTCCAGAAATAAATGACAGCAGCTCTTTCATAAAAGAAGGCTGAAATCAAGAAAGAAAGAGTTTTTGTGGAATTATGGGTTAGATTCAAAGGTACAAAACTACAATCTCACATAACCGAAAAATAAAAGATTTCCCCGATGAATTAAGAACTAAAGAAATGATTACATAAAACTTTAGATGTTAAATTACCTCTGTTTTATAAGACTTTTAGCAAAATAAAGACAGGAATTACAAAAGTTGTTGAACAAGAAAATCCAAACACAATATTTAAAAAACATACCATATCAAGTAAGAGAAAAATTTATGTTCAGATTTACCAAAATTAAGATTGCCAAATTTAAAATATTTAATTTAATACTACAAACATGCTTTAGATAAGTATTGAGTTATGAATTTTTAAAGACGATTTAGATAAATATGTCGTTATACAAGTGGAACTTTAATAATAATCAGACACTATGATATTAATTAAAAAGTTACTACAAAATAAAATGGATTTAAATAAATTTGAGGTAGCTTTTGGTCATCTAAACCCCTTATAGAATAGAAACTTAATAATACTAAGTTGCGGATTTACAAAACACACAGAAAAGGAGTACAAAACCGTAAGATCATGTCTAGATGGCAAACCCTTCTTAGTTATTACAGCTAAGATTATTCATATAAAAGGTACCAATAATTTTCTTGCAAGATTCTTTTTATAGGAGTGTCTAATGACATCCAAGAATTATAGATACTCCGCTACGATATAATAATAACGAATGTAATTCCCAAAATTATAATAATCTTATATCACTGAAAGAAAAAGAATAAATTTCATGTAAAAAGATATCAATAATATAAGATCTAAGTCATATATGTCAAAATCTCTTGAAATGTTTTGAAAGATTATAGGAGAATTGATAATATATATGATACTCCTCAATTTCTCAAACACTAAAACATCAATAAGGTTTGATACGCGCTGTCCTGCTTCAGAAAAAGCCAAGCAACAGCCTATCGTTGATGTAACATTGTGGGATTACAGATATATCATCTGCGAAGACAAAAATATCTCAAAAGGTACTCAGGAGATGCCTATCTTACAAAAGGATAAAACCCTGAAAGATAACATTTTCCAGTTACAAACACTTCTAAGTGGAGAAAATAATTAAAGGACAACCTCCAAAAGAGAAATTATAGATATCTCTTTTCCAGAGGAAAACTAAAAATTACTACCATATATGCTTCATCATTTGTTTTATTCTGATATTGAGAGAAAAGTATCCGACTTTCTTTGAATTATCTATAACAAACTAAATGGACCTCGATTATCGCTAAAACTTCATCGTAATCAATTTATTCCATGTCAGCGATGATATTCATATTAAACCCAAATCCTACAAGCTCAGCGTAGAGAGCTGGTCATTTTAACATGGTATCGCAGCTTGGTTTGGCAGAGGGCCCTGCGCTCGGTAACTCTCCTCGCAATTTAATCCCCATGTTTATTTGAAAGTCCATAATGGACTGCCTGTCGTGCATCAAAAATACGATGCACGCGGCGGAGGGTGTCAAAGACATATTCATGAGTGAACTCAAATCCAAGCTTGAGCTTTAGGAGAGTTGGCTATTTAACATCCGTGATTATAATAACAGAAAAATGACCTCATATTATCTAAAGGTTATGGATTTCGTTTTGTAGACCAAAATCTACTTTGAGTTCTCAATATGAAATCCTCAATGATACTCTCATAACACAATTATATCAACTCATAAGAACACAAAATTATTATGTTAGGTTCTTTAGTATCAGCCCAAAATATAATGAAGATACTGGAGAATACCTAAAGGCATATCATCTTATCACAATGAATAACAATGAAGAAACAAGAATAGAAATAAATGTGATAAACAAATTGATACTACAATCAAATTATGGACAAAGACCGTAAGAGCATCAAAAATGTGCTGTAAGTAGAAGAATGACATATTTGAGGAAGAAGAACTGTTCAGTCCATTGTGCAACCAATAATTGGATGATAGTTATTGGTATAGAGCTAACGAGGACATAGATGACACCGATAAGATAATGTGAGATGGACTAACTATTAATTTCATTCAATCGATGACAAACGAAATGTCAAAATTTTATGAAAAAGACAAAGTTAATAATGAAGGTTGATAACTCTTAAAGAAAATGCTGTAATCCAGCTTCAAGTGGTTCGACATGTAATAATTTGTATTATGCCCTAACGCTTTATAACATGTTTGGGTATTTTAGAGGGTACTGAATTTTCTAATTTAAATGCAAACATGAAATGGAAACCCGGAATTTGCATATATATATAAATTGAAATTGCCAAATAGGGACCCAAATGACATAAGAATAAAAGATTGGTATACCAAATTAGGGATTTTGTTGGGTTAAATCTGTAATGTGAGAAGAGATGGAGGACCAAAGTAAATAAAAGGAAAATAGACTGTGCTGAGAGAAGACCATCTAATACCTTGTATTATCACCTCAGAATGATTAATGCATCTCAACACTACTGTCTTTTGTCCACAATCAACGATAGCTTGGTCGGAAAGAGTGATACAAGTGTTAGAAGATATGCTTCGAGGCTGTATATTAGATTTTAGAAGTCGATAGTACATTCCACTATGAATTTGCCTATAACAACAGCTTATCGATCCAGTGATTGGTATGGCCCCGTGTATGAAGCTTTTGTATGGAAGAAGACAGAACTCCTTATGAAGGGATGCAGCTGCACGAAAAGGGAGATTATTGGTCCTGATTTAGTAAAAGACAAGGAAGAAAAGTTCAGATTATTCAACAGAGGTTAAAAGCTGCAGTTGATAGACAAAGATCTTACGCCAATTTGAAGAGGAGACATTGCATATGGAAGTGGGAGACAAGGTCTCTTGAAAGTATCACCATGGAGTGGTGCAAATTCTACGACGGTAAAAAGGAAAATTGAGTCCGAGGTCCATAGGCCATATGAGGCTGGAACTAATCTGCCCTGTGGCTTATCGTTTGGCACTCTCCTGACCAGCCAACCACACAATGCTCTATGTCATGCTTTCGCATAGCTTATGATGAGTCGCACACACTACCAGCAAGTGTGATGTGCAAGGCGCCGCATTTGTCATATGACAAGAGTCAAAGCTATTCCCGCCCAAGAGGTGAAACAGCTATAATAAGCAGCAATGCAGCAGTGCTCAACAACATGGTGGAAGTTAGCTACTTAGGAGCCAGAAGCAACTATAAAAGTGCAGTATCTGCAACTTTTCACTATTGTGTAAAATTCTTGATAATTTAAATTTCTTAGCGTGGGTGAGTTGTAATACCCTTGTATTAAAATCTGTTTTAGCTTTATAACATGTTTAGGGTATTTTGTAGGTATAGTTTGAATTTTTAGTAATTTAAATGCAAACATGAAAATGGAGAAACCCGGAATTTGTACAAGATAAGCAAGGGTAAATTGGTAAATTACCAAATAGGGACCCAAATGACATAATAATAAAAGATTGTATGCCAAATTGGGATTTTGTTAAGTTAACCAGAATAGAGAAGAGATGGAGGACTAAAGTGTAAATAAAAGGAAAATTTAGATCAAATGAGAGAAGACCATGGTCTCTATTTTGAGTATATGGGCAGTAGAGAGCAGCTGAAGAAGCAAGGTACACAGTTACAAGGAGAAGAAATCCAAAGAAAGGTAATGAAGTTCAGGGCTTCAAAGTGGGAACAGATTTTTGTATATTTGTATGGATTGTTATGGGTTGTGAATTTGTGACTTTATAAAGGTTAAATTCTTCCTGAGCTAGGTTTGAGGTATTAAAGAGTGCAGATTACTTGTTAGAGCACAATCCTCCTTGAGTATGATTTTGCAAGGAAAAGTGGTTTTTATGATCGTCTTGGGATTTTTGTGTATGAATTCAGAGTAGAGAAAAATTCAAACCATGTAAACCCAATTTTGATGTTGAATTGGGTCTAAAAGAACTTACTTGTAGCATTTATTGTGTTTCGGACGTGGCTGCTGGATTGTAATCCCCAATTAAGGAATATTTGTATCAAGAAACACAGTTTTAGGAGATGCTGTCAAAATTTTAAAACCTGTTTTGCTTTATATTATAACTTGGGTGCATCACTCATCCGACCGAGATTCAAACTTCTAGGTAAACTAGACTTATAGGAAGATATCTCTCGAAATAGGTACATCCAACCGAACCCTTCCAGTTTGAATCATCCATGAGCAATACAGGATGCAAGAATTCGAGTGGGACACAATTATTATTTTATGATTGTTGGCCCCAACCTCGGATGGGCCACAACCCTTCGCTCGAACTCCGCTTCGATGTTCTTTGACTCCATGAAAGCTTTTTGAGTTCAGAACCATATATGGGTTTGATGAAATTGGAACCTGCATAGGTCCATATAAGTCACGAAACAGAGGTCCCGCTGTAACCATAGCTATTCATATTATGAACTCATTATGGAAACCCACAAATAGCTCATAAGCATACATGGTAACCATAGTTATTCATGTATACTATAAATATGAAAATGCAAAGACATTTAATAAATGATTGCAATATCGCGATCATAATTACCGGATAACAATAATTATTCGAATATAGATATAAAATGAAGATAAAATACATATGGATTGTCCGTTTAAACCTAGTAGAGGGATATTAGATGGGCATGCCGCATGAAAAATGAAACCGCAGATATCACACGTCCCCCGGGCTCAAGCTCACATGTACGCTTCGGGCCCTTATAGACATGGTCATTGTCTCAGGCAATGATAATAACGCTTTTGGGCCCTTTATAGATGGTCATTGGCTCGCCTAAACATAACAGCGATTCGCTCTCGCACACCACTGCTTTCTGCATGCTGAGCTGTACTTCTTCGGCTCCTCATAGTTTTTATCCACTTCTTAAGTTTAGCGTAGACTAAAACATAAAATAAACGGATCACATGACATGTTTGCACGACAGAGAAGACAGTGCACTGCGCATGCGAGACAGATAAGTACTATGACATGTGACGCCCCAAACCCAGGCTCACTGACTACCCATTAACTCCATGGAATACTCAGCGGGAATGTCCGTAAACTCCACATATTTAAAATCGGCGAATCTCCTGTACGGAGCTCTACCCGAGGTACCTAACCTGTCCCAATCAACATCATAAGACATATACATGAGTAAAAACGCCACTTGGGCCCATACAACAATACTCATCAATATACATCAACTATATACCATAGTTTCAAGAGTTAATAATTTACTTTATACAAATATATATTAAAAGTTTAAAACATTCAATACAGCGTATCCAATCTAAATAACCAAAGCCACAACCCATTTTCTTCAAAATCACTAGGATGAGTCGTTTCCTAACGCTCCTGACTAAAATAATATAATTTCGACAGTGAGCCATCGCCTCAAGAGGAATCCCAACGGGTTACTTCCACCTAAGTGCATATGCATGCTCCAATGTAAACACACTAAGTAAATGCGTGATCCTACTCTGAATGCCCATACATCCCCATGTCCTGAGTCCTGATCACCACCACACTTGCCTGCCATGTATGAGAAAGTAATCATTTTCATGCAAACCATTACACGAGGGAGACTAACAACGCCTGTGAAAATACGGGATCATCTCGAGTACAACGTATCGAGAACCTTCCAAATGGGCCATGGTCCTCATCCAAATGATCTGCTGACCGCCTCCCAATCTCATTCTCCGTAATTCATCTATAAATTTTCAACCATGTCTGCCAGAACGGTCAAGGCACCTACACCAATTTAGGTTATCTGGTATATGAAATGTGATATGTCATTTTTAATACAATCTACATATCACATACTAAATATATGTAAGATCTTAGAAATCTACCCCGAATAAGGGCAAAATCGTGAATTTCGATTACAAAATTGTAATTTCGTTAAAAATCTTGAAGGAATTCTTTCTAGATCTCTGATGATTTAAACGGATTGTAAACATGGGAATCGCCTTGCAAAATCTAGTTAGCACGTAAACTGCACTTTCCGAGACACCGTTGACACGTTTCGGCGATCGTTCGAAGCCAGAACGAATTTCGCCGCACTAAAGGCTTATATAGCATGTACTCATGTACCACAAGTGCATGAGAGAAACGATGAAAATGGATCGGTCGAGATAGTAGCGAATATCAAATCTGCAAGAGATACAAATGTCTAGATTTGATTTTAAGCCACCAAAAGCCAAATTAGCAACAGGACTTGTCTTTTAATGAACTACAAAAAACGTGGAGGCCATTTTTGATGCAAGATTGGTTGAGAGCTTTAGAGAGAGTGCTTTCAGAGAATAATCTAAGATCCAACCATTCGCGCCTTTCTGTAAAAGAAGGAGAAAGGTTCTACGCTGATGTGCCACACGTGGACTCCGGACTGGGAAAGTTTCTTTCAAACTCCTCGAGGTAGGATTCTTCCTACTGGGTTTTTATTCTCATTTTAAATGTTTTACTAATGTTTTGCTGGTTTGAGGCCGTGAGGGCCATTTGATCGGTCCCAAACATGGACCGTAACTTTCGTGGAAATTTTTGATTTTCGATGGCCGTGGACCGCCGTAAATTAGAGGGTTGTCGGTGTCGCGAATCGCAAAGAGCGACTGCGACCGGTATTGGTTTGATCGAGGCCGAATGGTCAGAGGACGGGTCCTGAAAACAGTGGACCGAATTGTATCTGAGATTTTAAGGGTCATTCGCGATGGGCCCACTTAGTGGATGTGGTTTGTAAGTAATCTCATGTGATAAAATGGTTGCTGGTATGCATCAATGAACGGGCCATGATCATGGTGTCTACTATGAACCGCTGATTTTGTGATTTTTCGAATAGTAACTGCAGGGCTTTACTTTATTCTCTAAAATAGTGTTCTAAAATACTGCGGAAAATATAGTTTGGCCGAAAGGGATTAAATTAAATTGCTCGTGGTTTGATCATTAGCCCAAGTGAGCTAATTTTGATGTGATGAATGTATAAATACATACATGTTTGATTAATTTTTATACAGTATATTCATGTTTATATATTTGCATGTGTTATATGAATTATTGAAATGGCATCATAATGCATTTCATATGCACTGCGGTATCCTAGAGAGATAGAGTGAGTGCATGAGGTAGTTCTTGTGAGAACTCGTTTTCTAGAGGGCAAATGTCTAAAATATTAATTATCGGAGGGTAGTCCATAAACCAAAAATATCAATCGTCGGAGCGGCCCAATTGATATTCATTGGAGGCAGTCCATTGGAACCAAATAATATATCAATCGGCCGGAGCGCCCAATTGATATAGTATACATCTGAGGGTTGTCTAATTATTAAAACAACAATTCTCAAACAAGGCTTAAAGCAGGAGAGAGCTTCATGAGGACTTGGATCCGAAAGGGCTGCGTAGATACATTCAAGTAGATCACGACGGTTTCGAATGTGTGTTTATTGGAATATTGCACTCATATTTTAGTGTGAGAGCCCACTTGCATGCATTCCTTACCGAGCTTTAGCCTGTCTCTGTCATGGGATCCCCTCCCTTTACAAAAAGTGGGCCAGTGGAGCGTATGAGAGACGGTCTGCCCCTTGAGGTCAGAAGGTGAAGAAAGCCGGGTTATGGCTTGAGCGTATAGCGTTTTCTTTTCTGCCATGGCTTAGAATTCTCAATTTTAATGCATGGCTGTTTAAGAGTAAAGACATTGTAACTCTGCAACTATGGGATATAATTGATCGTGAGTAGGTATGCATATATTTAGTATTGTTTATAGGCCTATGGTCAGATACTTCATATATTGATACATATTGCATATATTGGATTGTTTAAAGGTGGATATGTGTATTATACTGGGTAGAGCTCCCTCGCATAAAGGAGAATTCGTCGATTTTCCGCGGAGCCGCAACCCACATCCACTTGTATTCCGGTCGACGAAAGTAGTCAACGACCTCGTTCAAAGGCTACATATCATCATGCATATATTGACAATAACCAGCTAATACATGTTATGCACATTCATCATCAATTTCACCAAAAATTAGCCTACATGGGGCTAATCGATAACTACGAGCACCGATTTGAATTACCTCAACCAAAACACATTATTTCACAAAAATATTTCGTGAATACTATATTCACATGAACAAGGAAACCTCGGGTTACTATTCACACTAATCATCCAATCATCGTTCACTAGAACCCGAATTTCATGGCTATTTTCGCCCATACAACTGGGAAGATATGATTTATAGCACAAAGCACAACCTGTTAGGTGTTCCAAACAAATTGCAGACCGCCACAGATCGTCCAAAACGGCAGTTCAAAATTCCACAATCTCTGGTCCCAAGTTTTCAAGACTAACTTAACGCGCTCAAGACTCCTCAAACCAACCGAATGATCCACAAAACACTTAAACAAAGTAAAATCTCAAGTAGGATGAAACCCTACCTCTCGGAATTTGCTTGAAACTCGAAAACTATAGCCACGCTAAGAGGTCTGGCCGCTGTAAGAGAACGACTTTCCTTCTGTTCAAGGATTTCATTTGCGATCGGATCACCCTAAACTTAGAGAAGCCACACTTTCTCTAAAAACACAACCCGGGGTGCTTACTCAAAAAGTTATTTTCTCCCGCATCGTTTTCTTTTGGTCTTTTGTTGAGGAGATGAACATCATTCATTATTCGGTCTTATTATCATTAAATCAAATTCAATAATACCAATCATGTCCTCTACCTTGATTTTTGACATTTTGGCACTACCTCGCCATCCATTTCTTTATCATTTCTTCTACTTTATGTAAACTTATGTCACATGAGTATGTTTATAGGTGACTTCTTGTCACATCACATTTCGTTTTCTTATGGCACCTCGATACTCGATGCCTCAAACGCTGCAAGTAAATTCGACCACAAAGAATTCGACTAAATTGACGCGGAAGCTAGATTTCGTGGAGACGACCTCAACGGCGGTAAACTGCTTTCACTATCCTGAGATCTAGAAAATTTCAGATTTTGCATTAAATTACGATTTTGTCTTTACCATAAATTGAATTTTTCTCGTGTCTTGTATGACAAGAATAAGAAGTAAAGTGTAAAACAGATATGAAATGTATATGAACGTCGATAAGAAATGAATACGATATGAGAAGCAAATATGAGATATGTGTAAACATGTTTAAAATGATAGATATGTTAGATGTGGTTAGTGCATGTGTATAGAAGTGTGATGACCCGTGTTAGTGGTCGCACACTAGTTTATTCCCACTAAGCGAAAGCTTAGTACAGTTTCATCAGGTAGGTAATGAAAGGTGAGGCAAGAGGATGTGATATCTGCAGATCAATCTCAAGGTCAACACATCATTAGGTGCTCACTTGAAGACTTTTGCTTATTTTATATGTAATATCCTTTTGTTGTTTGTAAACAAATGAATAAATGTAACATTAAATGTTGAATACTTCCATGTATGGAGCTCAGATATATTTTAATCCAGTTATGGGTATAGTATGTTAAGTGTTTAAATATTATATGAATGAATGTGCTTAAAGGTTATGTTTAAAATTGATGACACTTTCGCTTGACAATCAAAATGTTGGGGCGACACATGATAGGACACGTCTGCCACTATAAATGTAAATAATAAAGTGATCTGACAATGAATGTCTATCACTTTAATTATAATAACAACTGGAAAAAAGAAGTGATGACAACACAAATGAAGATAATATTGAAGCTGAGGGTTGAAGATCAAAGTCAAAAAGATTGAAAAACAAATTTCTCAGGAAGAAAAGAGAAGATAAGAAGACAAAAGACATTTGGAGCAGGGAAAAGACATAGAAGATGACTAAGGCGATGGGTGAAAGAAAGAAATGATACGCGAGAAGATGATAAAGCAATCTTAAGATAAGATGATAACGCAAGTCAAGAAAAGGATAAGAAGGACCCAAAACAGCAGTGCAACCTCTATAAATTGATTGTGTTTCTTATTTAGAGGCACTTAAAACTATATCCATTCTTGTATCCATATTTTGTAATGAGTTCAAGTTTTCCATGTAGAAGCTTATATGTAAGATAAGGAGAGAGTTTTATGAAGAAAGTTTGAAGTTTCTACTACCTTGTTTAGATCCATACAAATGAGTGTCTCACATCGATTTATCTCCGTATTTCATGGAGCTAGGAGGGTATGTTATGGAAGAAGGGATTATTGCTGAGCGCAGCGTCAATGATTGCAACATAAATGTAATCGAGAGACTATGCTGACTTCTACTGCTTAAACTTTTATCTACATACAAGTATTCTTCAGTTTGATAAAACTAATCTCTTTTATTGTATTTATCCTGTTAATCCGTTGTTTACCCTCTATTTAGATTATAGAGCCCCACACAAGGTATCAGAGCCCTACGTTCAAATCAAATAAAAGAAGTAATCATATAATAATATAATAATAATGATGAAATTTCTCTTGTTCAGAGAAATAGGAATAACAAAATTCAAATAAATTAGAAAAATAATATTATTTTATTTTAAAATTACTACAAATATACCATTCAAAATCTTAGATAATAATATCAAGTTTATGATCTAGAATAATTGATATCAGTCTAGTGATAAATAATAGAAGATATAATTAAAAAAGTTGTTATAACAGGGGCATGATAGATTCTAATTAAAGTAAATAAGATAGAAGAATTTAAAACATAAATAACAAAAACAATCATAAATTTGACAGAAAATCATGATCTAATATATAGAAGAATTTTGCAATTATGAAGAAATATTTAGAACAATAAGATTATTAGATAACATTGTTGGCTACTTACTTTTAAATTTTCAAACTCAGATCACCATGGTAGAACATAAAACAGTATTATGAGAAAATCAGAATTATATACCTTTGGAATCCATGGACTCTTTCTTTGTTGATGAATTGATGAAGAATCACAAAGAGAACCGATCTCAAGATCTCAAGATCTTTCCCCAAACACCCTTTGAACTGGCTTTTATGAGATTGCCGATCACTCTTTCTCGAAACCTTAGAGAGAATTGCAATGCATGTGAGCAGAAAATGATCCTGGGTGGTCTGGGGAGGACTTGAGCTTTCCTAAATAGAGTTCCACCACTGCCCTTCCCATAATCCGGGCCGACAATTAACCTCACACACTAGCTACCCATATAATTATATTACAGCTTCCAATAACTCAATAATTAGACCAAGAATTAATTCGGGCTAATTCCCAATTAATGAAGCCCACTTAATGATAACCTTACATTCCTCCCACTCAAAGGTCATTTAATTGAAACAAACTGTAAAGCACTTTATATTGGTCTAGAGATTTATCTTGAATAGTCAATCCGATCCCATACAAAGTCTCTAATGATCGAATCAAGGCGGTAATCATTACTCATGCAACCCCTTCCATGGTCACGAGTGCTTTCTAACTCTTTACCTGATATGGATTCAATATGGTGTGTTTAAATACATACCTCATAATGAGTGATATTCATGTGTTATCCATTTTGTTAGTCCAAATTCCTCTCCTGTTAACAGCAAACCCAGGAGCCACTGCAGAACATCCAATATGGTTCCAACGAATCGTATATGTTACCTTGATAGGCAACTTTACTCTAATGTGTAACAAAATATGCTTATCGAGGCCACGCCAAGAATGCCCCATAGCTTCTATTCAAGGCTTACACGATGCCTCTGATATTTACAACAATTATATGTACTAACCTCGACAAACCTACATTCACAAATACCTTATTGAATGCAAAAAGAAGTTGATAAATTCAATTGTCATAAAATGTAATGGATTCATTCAACCTTATTAGATAACTAAAACTTAATATTCACTAATCTAATGTGAGATCCTACCCAAGCCCATGTTAAATATTACGTCGCTCAAATACACAAGGGCCAAGGCCTGTGCTAGCGATCTGCAATCATATCATCCGTTGATATGTGCTCACTGCAACGTCACTGTTTCGAACTTTTTTTTCCTTATGGTCAGGCATTTCCACTCATGGTTTAGACCCCTGAGACCCTTCTGCTGTTGTTAATAAACAACACCGCAGTTATCAAGGTCACAATACAATTGTATGGGCCTATCCACAAAATCAACACTATAACTCCTTAATAAGGCTGGAGCCAAATTGTTTGAGTAGTTGTCAAAAGCATGCTACAACCCGCCTCGTATGGTAAAGAGGGATGCACCACTGCTTCTCACTTTCTTTCCATGATAATGCACTCCTCAAGTAACTTCTGTAAAGATATAACTAGTTGCTACACTTTTTCATCCCGATGAAGCAAAGAAAGTCCTAATCACTACCCAACTAGTCAGAGGTCCCAACATGCTCAGAAATCAACATATAGCCCGTCCTCTTAAGTACCTCATAACCTTCTCGCAAAGAACCCAATGATCACGTCCCGGTTTGACTGGACATCCGCCTAGAAGTCCCCAAGGTAAAGGCACGTGCCTAGTGCATACTTGAGCATACATAATACTCCCAAGTGCAATTAGCATGTATATTCTTTATTCATTTATATCTGAATGAGACACTGCGGATGCACTCAACTTATCACCTTTACGCATGTGAGCAATTCCTGGTTACATAGCTGCATGTTGAATCTTCTAAACACGATCAACATATGCCCTCCGAGATAAACCCAGTCCGCAAGAACGATCCCCATAACTGGGTCGCCTAGGACAAAAGACGCTCACCAAGGTCCTTCATATCAGTTATTTGACAACATCCGGTCATTCTATGCAAAGTGAAACTACACAATACAAAGGTGTGGATATCATCCACATAGAGCACAGGAAAATGAACTTCCTCCCACCGACCTGGGTAGCATATACATTGATCTACTTGTTCTCTAAATAAAACCATATGAAGCAAACAACACTATGAAACTTTGCACTACTGTCTAGAAGTCATGGAGATCACATAAATAGACTTTTTTCACCATATACAAGCTTAATTCGAATCATTTGTTGTCACAAACTCTGCCAAATTAATAGACTTCATTAAGGTTCCATTGAGAAAGGCGCTAACATCCATCCGGGTGTAACCTCCACATCAAAATGAGCAATCTGAATGCCATGATCACTCCGGAAGAATCTTAGAAGAGACTGATATGTTGCTTCCATAGTCTACTCCTTCTCTCCGAGTAGAAACTCTGGCTACACCGGGGCTTTAAACTTTTCAATCTTCCTTTATGGTCCTTTAACGAGCACCCATTTGCGCCTAGAATTGCCCATGACTTCAAAAAATGTGTCCAATGTCTCAAACTCCATATACTTCTCATAGATCAATTTCATCTCTATTGCATCCAACCAGCACCCACCATGAGACAAGAAACAAGCTTCTTCCTATAGTTATTGGACTGGCCACAAGAACTGACATCGTAGTCTTGCTCTCCTATATAGACTAAATAGTCCCAAGGGTATCACGATCGCTCCTCCTCAAGAGCGGATCTCCTTACTCTGGCAGTACAGCCACATTCCGCACCGAGAGCCTTGATGAACTTCAAACAACGGGATCTAGTCTGTGAGGTTGAAATGGTGTGTTGGAGTTTCCACAATTATACGTATGGGAGATATAGATGCCACATTACTCATCGTACTATCTTCTCGATAGTACGTGACATTCTCTCTTCGACCACATCGGGCTCAAAACTTAGGCATGCTGTGATTCCTGATTCTTGTACCTGCATTGGGATTATAGAGCGATATCAGCCCACAGATATTAAGGGTAAGATACAAATAACACCTAGTGGATTCTGGAGTCCAACACTTAATGTTGGATTATATAACTTTACTTAGCGAGGACATCCCGAACCTTAAGATGGTTTAATTCAGGGCTTTATGGTCCAGTAGCTTTCGAGAAAGGAGTCCATTGGAGCGACTTTCGTGGAGTACCACGATTCAAAATGTACAAAGGCTGTTTTCAAGGCTTCGCCCATAGAAAAGCAAGATAAATTTGTCCCTCACTTATCATACTCCTTACCATTTCCATAAGAGTACGATTAAGCCTTTCGAATTTATACCATTTTGCACTCGGGACTCAGGGCATAGTAAAGTGCCCTTATCCAGGAGTCATAAGTGTTGTGAATGGCCCTTAAGGCACATCCGTCGCCGTGCGCCATAATACTCCACCTCGGTCCAGATCTAACCTTTATGACTTTTCCCAAATTTTGTTTCTCGAGCTCCCGGTCAGAAAAATCTCTTGAATTTTCAAGGGCTCGGACTTTTCTTTAATCAAGTACAAATAACCATATCGAGAATAATCATCGATAAATGTGATGAAATAAAAGCTTCTACACGGTTGCCCGCATGGGTCCGCTTATATCGTGTGAATGACTTCCCGACAAGTCGAGCTACGGTTTCTTGATTTTGCTTTTCTTGCCTCTTTGTTAATTTACCCTCTGTGATTCTACATGTCTACAAGTCATTTTTTAAGGCGAGCGGGATGTGTAATTAACAGTAGCCTTTCTACTACATCCTTAGAGATATGTGTCGTTATGCCTGTAATCATAAGACCTTCGTCCTTAGATAGTGGTCTCTTAGAAGCGACCTTTTCGGTAGTATAAGCTCGTACCTTAATCGCCGGAGATAAACTTGAATCTGTATAATCCGTTGGACATGTGATGCAACCTTATTTGAATTAAGAAATATTGAAATAATATTGCTCTTAATTTCAAAAGAATAATCATATGAATGTGAGCAGCGATACTGAAACTAGTTCAACTACAAAAGTGCATGAAATGTGTCTTTGGTATGAATTTAAAACGGAATCTAAAACTAAGATTACATCTCACGAACATGACTTGACCTTCGTTATTTCCCCTGATGAAACTTGGGTTCATCCTTGTTTGGCTTCCTCAGGTTTATGAATCACTTGTATGGTAAATCTGGCGCTGATTAGTTGCTCATTATCAAACCACCAAAATTTGGATGGTGCTTCGGATAGAGGTTGGATTAACAAACAAAGTATTAAGAATGTTACACGTAAGCCCGGCTTGGACATCGAGCTTTGAATTTGCAGTCCTTCTTCATGTGACCTTTCTTCTTCTGAAAGCTGACTGATCACCATCCTTTTGAGAATGTCTTCTTTGGACCTATATTGTCGGATTGGTAGTTTCATGAGCACCTTTATGAGTTCGACTTTTGAACTTCTTATTCTTCTCTGCTAGGGACTTCACGGCATATAGGCCTGTCTCTTTATCCTTCTTAAGCTTCTCTTCCCTCACCTTACATACCTTGCTATAGTCATTTCTTTACGACCAAAGTTTCATCTTGGGAATTGTAGTTTGTCTTTATAATCGAAAATCGGTGGAAGGGTGTTCAGGAACTTGATGCCTGATGCAAGCATCGGAATGGTAACATTAAGAGCTTGGAGCTTCGCCTTTAGTTACCATCTGAGGACGCAATCTCTAACCCCAATTTGTACCATCATACTTCATGTTGGCTTTGAAGAAGTGTTCCAACCTCGGCGTTGGATGAAACTCGATTTCTAGCCTCATGGCTGCCATCATCTCCTTAAGCGATCTGATCCTACTTTGGCGAACCACTTTTCAGAATGTTCTTGTATGGATTTCTTTCATTGTCGACAAGCAAATCTATTGCTCCTCGAGGCGACATAATTAGTTTTCACCAAGGTCGATTACTAGAGGTTGTGATATCTGCTTGAAACATCCATTGTAGCGCCGTGAACATCAAATTGACTCCATTCCAAATTGAAAATCCTCTTTCCATTTGAAATTCATCCGATAAGGATCTAGATTGAAATAAGATTAAAACTCCTGAAAAATTGGCTGAAAAATAAAACATAACAATACAATCGGCATCATGTGAGCCTCGCAGAGAATTACATACATCATCACATAATCGCGCTTTAGTGAAAATATGACATGCGGTTCTTCTACGCTCTCGTGTGTGGCCATGAGCATATTCTAATCCTTAGTGAAATCACCACCTTTGGGTGTATGAACCGCTAAGATGGATCATTTCTCATTGCATGCCATCATGTATCCCTCCACGAACTAACAGTCCTCCTTTGGGAGTATGACCATCTGATAAAACGAGACATCCAGCCTGATATGAGGTTGATGTTCTCAAAACCAAATCGAAGTGTGCAGCTGGCGGTCCACTGATGATTGAATTCTTAAAATCACTCATACGAGGATATAAATTTTATGTATCACATTCAATATATATATATTATCCCCAAAGTATATTATTCGATCATTCATTAATAGTCAACGAATTTGGTCTCTACATAGTCCTTATGCGTGATATGCATGTTAGGCTACTTTATGTATTTCCCGAAACCATGAGGAAATACCATGAATACGTGAAAATACCACAATATGCAGGTGTACTTAGGGTTCTATACGTATTTTCATATCGTAAAAGCTGACATGCAAGTCACATATACCACATTGTAGAGAAATTTGATCACAGTCTGCGGTGCAAAGTTGCCCGAAATACCCTCACCGCGCGCCCTCGCGCCCGCAGGAAGGTTCGGCGCGTGTGGCGGTAGCGTGGCGGCCGTCTGTGGGGGTCTGGGTTGTGTTGGCCGGGTCGGGTTGGCCAGTTGACCGGGTGGCCAGGAGTCGGATCGGTAGTTGGCCCGGGTCGGGTTTGTGGATTGACCGGGGTGGCCGGGTGGTCGGCCAGTTGACTGGTCGGGTCATTTGTTGACCAGTTGAGGTGCGATATCAGATTGATCGGGTGGGTCGCGGGTTAGGTGTGACGTCATCGCGTCATCGAAGGCGCGTCGCGACCACGTCAGCTGACCGCGTCGCCGCCCGTCGGCGTCGCGAGCCGGGTGAAGAAGCCAAGCGGATCGGGCGGATCTGTTGGCCGGGTCGATTCTTGGCAGGTCATCTTGGCGTCGTGATGACGTCGACCGTTAGAGCGATGTGGCGTGTCTTTGCGCTGTGTCGTCTTCAACACGCGTGGTGGCGCGTGGAGGCGCGTGAGGGCGCGTCCGGCCACCTCCCGGCTGACGGGCCACTTACCCGATGTGATCGATGCGTGGGTGTAGATTCGAATGCGAAAATATTTAATTTTGGATTGTCGAAAACTGCGGCTGGACCGAATCACGCGATTTTCATAAAATCGAAAAATTTTCTCAATCCAGTATGTTTGAGTTCTAATCCATGGTTAGCTCGATACGGTATTGAATCGATTTCTAACAACTGGAATCACCATGGTAGAACATAAACAAATATTAATGGAGAAAAAGCGTAAATTCACATCACATTTGGAATGTGGATCTCTTCTTTGTTGATGCGGAATTTGATGGCTGAGAGAGCCGTCCTGGATCTCGAGATCTTCTCCCCAAGCGACCAACTGGCGGCTTTGTAGATTAGATCACTTTTCTCGAAACCTTAGAGAGATTATGCGTATGTGATAGAAAATGTATCCTTAGGGTTTGGGAGGAACTTGAGAACTTTCCTTAAATAGAGTTAGACCACGGGCCTTCTCATAGTAGAGACGGCTAATGCATATGTGGCCAAGTCAATATAATTTATTAAGAAGCCACAATAACTGACTTAATTAGCGAGAATTAATTCGAGTTTTAATTCGATTAATGAAGCGGCTTAATAGAAAGCACACAAACATAAGGGCATTTTGGAATCTTTGTGACCAGATAATAAAGAAAAATATTATAAGTAAGAAAATCATAGATTGGGATGATATTTAAGTAATAAATTTATGAATACTATAAAACTTTAATAAGAATAGTATTCGTATTAAACGATAATAAGTACAAATTGAAAGAATTTACAAAAGTTCAAGTTTTACAAAACTTGATATTTAACAAGTTTTTAAATGGGAGTAGATAAAATAAAGTAACCTTGTATAAATCACTTAAAGAAATCAATAGTTATAATAGTAAAGTTATCCAAATAATAGAATGAAGGCCTTAAGACTAAAACAAAAAGCCAAAACCAGATATAACGTAAGAATTTTGTATTAAGGTTTTAAAAATCATGAAAATAATAAAAGAAAAATATGATTATGATCTAAATGACATTGTATGAATAGAATCTTTAACTTATTATAAATTAGAATTCTTAACAAATGATTGAATATTAAAAACATTATATATCTCTAAACCTCAAATATCTTTACAAGAACTAATGACAATTATACAACTAAATCTCCCTCGACAAATGAAAGAATAAATATTAGTAAAAGCTAAAATAGAAAATTTAAAGACAAAAATATACTTAATAGTTATAACTTTAGATTTAAATTTGATAAAAAATAACTATTCAAGAAGCTTATAATCGAGAGAAGGAATTACGGTGAAATATTTATAACAATTTTAAATGAAATGAAACTCCGACATCACAGATTGTAGAAAATCTAGATAATGAGTAAAATAATAATAAAATTTATTAATAAAAACTATGAATATTACATAGAAAGTACACCACAAAAAACTAAGATTTAAATGATAGAAAAATACAAAATATGAAAGAAAACTATATATCAAATGATAATTAGATATTTAGAAATTTGCTTATCTCTATCTAACAAGGCAATCCAGAAAAAATATATAGAACTCAAAGACATGATAATTCCAAATATAATAGAAAATTATAAATACTTTACCAATAAGAAAACACATAAATCCAAATGAATACGGAACACGATAGAAAGATAAAACTTTGTAAGAAATAGAAACATCCATAAATAATTAAAATCTAATGCAAAGATAAATAAGAAATTTATATCCAAAGGATACAATAAAAATAAAAGAATATGGATTATACAAAGGTTGGAAAAAAATTGTGAAAGAAAGAATTATAAAAACTAAATAACATGGAATCGAGAAAAATGAAAATATTGATGGAAGAAATATTAAAAGCTATAAAAAGAACATATAATAAATTAGAAAAATTGAAGAAAAAATAATAATTCAGAAAATAGAATGATAAATATAGAAATACGAGATAATGAATTTAAATGAAACAAAATATGTGAATCTTATATAAACATATAGGAAGGCTAGTAAAATAAAGAAAAATACCCAAATACATTTGAAAAACAATACAAAATACCTAAATATGAACCAAGAGAAACAAAAATTGAACAATTAAGAAATACATGCGTATACTAGATATAGATTATCAAAAGGGTATGAAACGGTGTTAAATAAATGAGTCGCAAACAATGACTTATTATCTTTATGTGCGAAAGAGAAACAAATTGGGATAATAATACCAAGACTCAAATAATGATAGGAGCATTAACATGATGTGTTAGAAAATGATAGGAAGGATTATCGGTCCACAGTTTAATATAATTCTAAATAACACCCTCACCTATAGCCTTTGAAAGCGTATATTTGAAGGAGTAAATACTTTTATTATATAGATATATCGTAAATGAATTCCTAAGAGAACTATGGATGACAGACAACATAGAGCAAAGAAGAAAATATATAAGAGAAGCTATAAATAAATTAGCACAATTACAAATTTGTAAGATGAAGGATATATATGAATATACATGTGAATTTAGAAAATGGTATTATGATACATTTGATAGTAATATGAATATGACAATCTTAGCAAATACATACTATGAGAAATTACCGGGGAAATGGAGTAATTATTTCCAAGAGAAATATATGAAAAAATAAGAACAGATGTTGATGATACTTTAGGAGCTAGAATAGAATTTTTGAAGAAGAGATTAGCATAATTATGCAGCTAGAGGTATATTATAAAAGGTGCAAGAAATAGAGAAAAAATATTTTGTGATTAGATAGATAACATCCCAGGAAAATGGGGGTGTAAGGAGTATAAGAAAAGAAAATTTGAAAAACAAATAGGAAAGTCAAGAAAAAAATTTACAAAATATAAAAGATTTAGAAAATAATGGAAAAAACCATTTAAAAATATTACAAGAAAAGATTCAATTATAAAAAGAGAAATATTACACAAAATACATCAAAATCTAATAATCACGAATGTTGGAAATGTGGTAGATTAAGACATTACAGGTAATAAATGTCAAAAAAGAAAAGACATTTATCATATGAGAAAACAAAGAAGATGATTTATAAAGTATACTAAGTTTTGATAGTGAAATGAATAGTATTTATAGTGAAAATAACAATAATTCCTCATAAAGTGATATAGAATGAGTAAAGAATATCAAGAATGATATAGATTGAAGAGCACTTTTGATAATAGAAAACTACAGAAAATCCAGAGTCTAAATTTTGATCTAAAAGCCTCAGGAGATGGATTACTAAGATACCTAAATAAAATATATGCATAGAAAATGCCACGATCTATAGTACCAAAAGATATAGAAAGAAATATAATAACAATTAACAAAGTTAAAAGAAACATAAAGCTTAATTTATTGAGAGACTATAAATGAAACATTAAGCAAAATAAAAAATGAAAAAGTAAGAGAAAAAATAAAGTATGTATATTTAGCAGGAGTACAGATAATAGTAAAATCATTATTACCTGAAAATCTAAATGCACCAATAGTTCTAAGTTTACATAATAAAAAAACTAATACAAACTCCTTGAAAGCCACAGGAAGTATCAGGAAATTTACTTATCTAAAATTAAATGATGTTCGCGTATTCTTACAAAATATAACATTAATTTTAGAAGATGGAATTTGATAATAGCCTAACCTTATATTTCAAATTCTTAAGGAATGATTTTATGAAATAATGTAATAATGTAATGACAATGTATTATAGTGCTTTGTACACACTATCAAATTCAAATTATGGAAAGATTTACCAAGATAAGCCATTTATAGAAATTAGTGATGAATGTAGAGAAATTGTTGAAATAATAGAACCTTAAAGTTGGATATAATATAAATACCAACAAATTACATTTTAAGTCTTGAAGATGATATTTTTGAAGAAGACTGTATACAAAGAATTGATTTACCCATATTTAGGGGAAATTCCTTAATAGGAAATAATATCAAGGAAATAGTTTTAAATAATAGAAAAGATGTACATTTACCTTTCACGATAAAATTAGTATTATAATGGAGGAAGAAGTTGAAGAAACAAGAATTTTAATGAATCGAGTGCTAGTTGCAACCATATCCCGGGTAAATAAATGTGAAATGATAGGAAGTATAACAAGCCCATATGTTTTTAAAAATTATGATAATCAAACATTAGTTATCAGTAGGATAAATAGGTTCGAACAAAATTAGTTATTTGTAAATTAGTTATCATTACAAATGTGACGCCCCAAAACCCGGGGTGGTGGCAACGATCAGCCTGCGGAATGGCTCTTGGATGTCGGGTAACTGACACCACTCATGAAAATCGTGAGTCTCAGCACATGCGGGAGCTCTACCCGAACTACAACACAATCTGACACAGTCTCATGAGACATGTACTTGAGTAAACCACGACCACTTGGGCCCTTGTCGATACTTATCAAAAATACACTAACTATATACCATTATTTCAAGAGTTAATAAGTACTCTTAATTCAACATATGTTAAAATTACAACATTCTAATACATGTTATACAACAACATCAAAGCCACAAGTCGGCTTTCTTCTCAAACGACCTCTAATGAGTGCCGCCTTCCCGATTGCTCCATGTACCTGAAATGGTGATCCCTCGACAAGGTGAGCAAAGCCTAGTAGAGATAATTTCTCACGTAGGTTACTCGCTAGTGCATTGCATGACAAACAATCATATTCAAAACCAATTTCATGAACTACTCACAGTAATACACATGACGCGATCTCATGTCTGGTCCTCACTTGAGCTCTAAACATACTAAAGCGGAATGTGAGTAAAAATATCGATTTTTCAAAACAAAAGTTTTGTTATCAAAACTCACTACGGAATTCGGTAAATACATTGGACTACCCTCAGAAATGAATTCTTTGGATATTTCTTAGAAAGCAGTCCTTGGAGTCGCCTCAAGAGATGAATTATTGAGACCAGCTCTCCAGTGATTCATCGAAGAATATTTCCCTCGAAATTCCTTTCATGAACATTTTCATTTTTTGTTTCATTTCATATCATGCACTCCTTTCTAATATTCTAGGGTGCCCCGGTGCATATGGAATACTATGATATCAATCCCAAAACATTCATGCTAATATATTTCATGCATATATATTAACATAATTAAATGCATAAATCATGTTATGCAAATTTTCACCATCTGATACACTTAAAATTAAGCTCATGAGGCTAATTAACAAACACAAACAATTCATTTTGAATCCTTAACAAAAACACACATTTTCCACCCAAAAATTTCGTGTCACTATTCATATGAAACGATGAAACATAGGGTTCTTATTCACGACCACACAAATAGAAATTTTCTCCACTCTGTTCAAAGCTTTTGAGATCAAATTTACAGCTAAAACAAGCCTCTGAACATTCCTAACCATTTACATGGCTCTTAGCCAAAGATTAACACAAGTAAGAAAAGATCCCTACCTCTTGGAGTAGTCGGAACTCCACCCGAATCGGTATTCACGCTTAGCACCTAATATAAGTAGATTAAGCTTTCTTATGCTCAGTCGAGAGCCAAGCGGTCAGAATGACAGAAAATCTAGAGAGAAGAGGCATTCTATAGAAATGAAATTCAGCACCCACTGCATCATCCTTCACGTTTTGGCTCTCAAATGGGAAGATAGACCTTCATTCATCTTCGTCTTATTATCATTAAACTTTAAGTTTATTCCCTGATGTCCTTCTTCTAGATTTTGACACTTTGCACAATCCTAATCCGTCCATTTTATCATCTCTTTAGTACTTGCAATATGTGTCATAGAGTACATGTAATAGGTGACTTTTTATCACATCACGCCATCTCTCAAACTCGTTTTACGTGCCTGGCCTTTAGGTCTTCAAACGATGAAATTAAAACATCTCGAGGTGGCGATCGACATGGTAGCTAGATTTGGCGAGATGATTCAACGGTAATCAGTTTCGTCATCGAGATCTAGAAAAAATTTCGGATTTTTATCGAATGCTAGTTTTACCCTTTTTCGAGAAAATTGGAACTTTCTCGGGTCTTCTGACAGTAGCACACAATTTATTTTTGTGTTCAAATATATTTTTAAATATTCGTAAATTTTCCACAACAAAGCACATCAACTGATCTTAAATCTCAAATAAACCCTAGAGTTTTATTTTAAAATATTTGGAAGTTTTATTTTTATTTCACAAATTGTATCCAGCTATGTATTATCATTTTAAAATACAGAATCGTGTATAAACCAAATCATATAAATATATAAAAAAAATGTATACAAATATGAATATATGCAAATATAAACATATATCAATGAGTCTCACAAGATGGTGTCTCTGTATTTCTCTTAAGACATCTCACAGAATGCCGCTGACTAGTTGATCTAGGTCCCATGCGTCTCGCATATGGAGCTGATGAAGCGAGGGGCGATGGATGAAATACTCGGCGTGCGCGGCAGAATGCGGTCGCCTAGGTGGAAGTGCGCAGGCTTTGTCTGAGGTCAATCATGGTCTCATCGGTCTCATCGATGGGAGGCAATGTAGGGGATGTTAAAGTCGAAGATGATCAGGTGATATCTACTGCCATGGAAGCTAGCTCTGGCGACACCAGAGATGGCAAAGATGTGATTTGTAAAGGGGGAGATGTGGGTGATAATGGTGTGATGACATGTGGAGAGAGAAAGTCAAAGCGTGTGTAAAGTGTGGGAGCTATGGAGGTAATGTGTAAGTGCATTGGGTGCATATATAAAAGTATAAGGGTGATAGGTAAGTGGCAGGAGCTTATAGTGTAGGGTGCAAATGGCAAGTGGGTGATAATGAGGTACAGCAATGTCGGCTCGGTGTACCACGACCTCCCTTACATCTCAAACACAGACATAGCCCACCAGCCAGGCACGACCTCGCCGATAAACCTCCCTCCTCTACCTCGGGTGGTTGTATCTAAAATGGAGTGGATGACAGGAGTGCAATGGATGGTCACGTGGAAGTAGATGCCTCTTGATCATGTCCAACGATGCTCATCTCCTCTTTGATCTAGTGTAACACTGATCTAGCAATATGATGTAAATCATACACCAATCCTGTGGTAGCCCCAAGCGATCGACTAGCTATGTCAGCCAGGGCAGAGAACTCTAAAAGAACCAACCAAATAATTATAAATACGTAATCTATTGATTCAAATTTGAAAAACACTTTATAAATACAAAGACTACAACACGAAAATTTGGTAGCACTTTGCTATAGTATGACCTCATATCATCGCATGGAGTGGTGATGTAATAAGTAAAGCGTCGTGTAATACAGCGATACCACTACATATGGATCATAGAGTCCATAATACACATAGGGGGTGAGGGTGAGTGATCCACAATAAACAGTGTATCCCATAAGGCAAGCATATGTGGAACATGATGCATCGCTATCTACTCAAAGTCAAACCACATTGCATCCTCCATGTAGTTGTGTATCATGAGAGCAAGATGGGAGGGTATCTCCTACTGTAGCCTAACTGGCGCCAGGGCTGCTCTGGAGCGATGCCACTCAACGGTCCTGAGCATATAAGCGGTGACATCGTGCGAATCTCATATGGAATGCGCGATTTCTAGTGGTAGTCAACCAACTCTCCAACGTATGGTTGCCATAAGACCTACACATTTACAATTTACGTCAATAACGTTGTTGTGAATATGAATTAAATTACTATAGGACCATCTACTTTTACATATCATTGCGATCAAAATTTGTCATCTGGATTTGATCTCGTATAAGAGGGAGGACATCGGATGGGTTATGCCCATGTGAGTACTCTCCTTACACAGTAGCAGGTGGCTGCGGCAGCGCAGCATCAGCCGGTAATCCATTGTGGATAGCCTCAGCTACGTCTCCATCGACAACATCGGCGTCGTCATGATGTAAGGCATGATTTACTGGAGGTGTTGGATGTGCTGCTAATAGCCCAAAATCGGGTTGCCTCACGTGAAGTCTCTCCTAAGACTAGAGCTGCATACAAAATAAACAAAAAGTAAGCAAATTAATGATGCACTGTGTACATGAATCAGTATGTAATAAAATAAAGTTATTAATACATGTAACAGTGTAATACAATCGCTAATACCGCATGTACGATCCAAGCTAGCTCGGCATAACTCTCGATATAACTGTGTTAGTACTGCACTACCCTAACTATACGTCGCAGTCTACGTCAAATCTCGTAGCAGTGGGAGAAAACACAATAGGACATGCACTCCCTTCTTGTCCGCAAATAAGAAGGATCCAAGCATTGCCAAGATAAAACCACGCCCACTCTGCTTTAAGGTGACATCGTCTACATCAGTCTTTGGGGTGGATAGCGGTCACGCATGTCTTAGTATAGAGAGAGCGGATCCTTTGAGAGCATCAGCAAGTGGGGTGACACCTAGCAGCTTCCTGCACAACTCCACCACATCAAACACACATGTCCGGTGGCTGGCATTAAAGTGAATCTGAGGCTAAGGATGATACTTGACATCACATGGCTGTGATCGACATCTCGGGCCAATTAAATGAAATATGTGTGTGTCTCGAAACCTTGTATCTACTCAATGAGACTAGTGATGAGTGGCCAATTGATCATGATGTGGCCCATGTGGTATATACCATAGAATCCCGTGCGAATCACGTATGGACAAAATACCATGAATCCATCTCCACATATTGATAAGATGCTTTCATCTCTTTGGCGAGGTGAGTACCTCTGGGAGACTACAAGTAACGAATAAATCAATTTTATAATTGATTATATATAAATTACACCAACAATATGTAATAGTAGTTGATATTTAATAAAATACATACCTATAAAGTATCTATATTGCATGACTATGCATGTCCTGCAATACCAAGACAGATGGATCTCAAGGATCCGCATCATAAAGCCCTCTGAACGCCATATCTTTAACATATAACACAAAGACAGTCTAATTATTAACAAAAAAACATTGAGAAACTAGTATCATATGCATGAATGCAATTACTAAGGCAAATAACAAAAAAAAAAAAACCACATATAAGAATGATGTCTCATTTACATAAATACAGTACACACGTCTTTTATATTCCAAGAAATAAACATTTGTACATAAGTCTTATACAAAGGAACTACAAACATGATAGGCAAAATGCCTTAAAAAAATATTTGAGTTACATCCCATCTTTTACTGAACTTGATTCTGTTCCTTACCAATTGGTGGCCAGGTGTTTGCACAGCCCACATGTGATGATAGGTTTTCACACTCACACGATCCATTTCATTAAGCAAACGGGTTTATTTAGGACGTCCACTGCGTATGCATTTCATTGACTTAGGAGGTACAATCATAGGACTATCATAAAGAGATCATTCATCTTCATTGAATCTAGGATGAAACAACTTTGCCCAAGTATCATAGTACGATTGCATAGTGAGTAGCCTTGAACAAATAATCAAAAATCAACACAGCGATGCTAACATGCTGCTATGATATGGCTATATGGAAATCCATAAATAAATTTCCTACCACATGTTCATTTCTAGTCATATAAGTTGAGTCGTTGTATTAGACCACTCCTTGACTTTACATGAAATCGTCCCTGGATGTGATCGTAAAGAACAATTTCCATTGATCCAGCCTTACCGACACGGGCCTTAATCCCGAGGCATCATAAGGAGTGTCTTGCTCATCAGATGCCAATCTGTTGGCGCCTTGTTCCCTTCTTGCAACAAAGTAACTATTAAGGCGGAAAAAAGTCAACTGAACTAATGCAATGATTGGTAAGTTACGAGCTCCTTTAAGAACACTATTAAAAACCTCGGACATGTTGGTAGTCATTATCCCATATCTACGACCTTCATCATGTGCAAGTGCCCATATCTCAAGAGGGATCACCTCTAACCATTGTTATGCTTCCGAATTAATTCCCCAAATTGTAGTCATATGCCTATTGAATTTAAAATTGTTTGATCGTTGAGTTGCTTTCTGCATGCAATTCTTCGAGGAGTTTATCTTTGAAGCGTGTCATAAGATTGCTTGCAAGATGAGCGCATGCAAATCTGTGATGACAAATGATCATTAACCAAGATAAGGATTTGTCTTGCCATAATACTAAATATTTAATCGGATATAACCACAATTCTCATCACATGGAGTTACTCTTTTTATACATACTAGAACCCGATCAATGATCAATATTCTCACCTTCTATAATAGCAAATGCCAATGGAAACAACTTATTATTTCCATCACACCTCATAGCAATCATTAACATGCCTTTATACTTCCTATACAAATGTGTACCATCAATACTCAGTATGGGACGATAATGTTCGAACCCTTCAATAGATGGCTTGAATGACCAGAACAAGCGTTGAAATATCTCAGTGTTTGGCATATTACTATCAATTTTTTTCCAAATTACAACACATCCAGGATTTGCTTTCTCTAAGGCTAAGAACAAATGTGACAGCTCTATATATGATTGAGAAAAGTCACCAAATAAGTGTCTAAGTGCTTTATGCTTTCCATCCAACACCTTTTTGTATGAAATTTCATATCCTCATTTCTCCATCACACTTGCTTGAATAATGGCATATCTGAGATAAAGTGAATTGTGTCTTAATAATTGCCTCGTCTGACGAAGCGATAACTTTTGAGTCAATTTGGTAGTGGTCCCGATTCAGTAAAGATTGACACAAGTATACTGTACTTATACTTTTGATAACAAATAAACAAGTAGCTTTCTAAGCATGACTACTGCGAAGCTTCCATGGATATTGGCATTAATCGGCCTTCTTACATCTTAAAACTAGCAATTTTTTTAAGGATGCAACAACCACAAACTCTTTGTGTGTTTTAATTGAATAAATCTTTGCATCCTCTTGCAAAGCAGATTTGGAATTAAAAACTTGGCCAACTACAAATTCTCAACTTGAGTATGCGGTAGTATGCTTCACTCATGGAGTTCAATCACTTGAAATAACATTACCAAAGTTTTCATCATGTTCAAATTGAGGTGATGGTGCTAAGCGATACTAAACAGGGGATGACTCATTTGGTTCCTCAGCATCTATGTTATTTGATACATCATAAGATGCCGCATGGGCAGAGACATATATCTCTTGCTCATTCTCCAAAACTTTGTTGAAAGTATGGAAGGATGATATATGTACATCAACTTAAACATCTAAATCTCCATTAGATTCATCATCAACATCTTCATCAAATTCATCATTAGTTTCTTCAGCTTCACAGTCTTCATCATCTTCATATACTCCGCATGCAGCCGTTATCCGGTCTTTGAGCGACTCACCCAGGTCCACAACCATAGTCAAATTAAACCTTGTGCTCATTTTCATAGGCCAATAAATCTATGTAGGCACCCACAGGTGTGAATTCACTTGTGGCTTGACTCGAACAACCTCAATATACAATTCAATTTCCTCCATGCCAGTTGTGTTAACCAAGTTCAACATTCAGTACACACTACTGTCATCCCATATTGGAAAAAGTTGGAACCTATTTCCACTTTTTAGGGGATACTTACAATTGAGGACTAATTTGAACCTTTGTTTGTCAATGGTTGTAACGCCCCAAAAATAACCTAAATTTTTTTTATTATTTTATTATATATTCGGGTATAAATTGAGTCAAACTTGGGTATTTCTGAAAATTATTAAATGAATATTGATTGTTATCTGATAAGTGATTTAAAAGATTGAACACGGAAATTTACCCAAGTGTCAAGGGTAAAAGTGGAAACTTATAAAATCAGGACATAAGGTCATTTGTGAATATGTTTGTAATGCAAGTGAATATGGGAAAATTTGAAGTCTGAGTAGAAGGATGTATGGGGTATATAATAGCATTTTGAGGATAGCAAGTTCAAATGGGGCTGTGGTAGACAGGCATATATAGGAGTTTGATTTAAGGCAAAAATTTGATCTAGGGCTTAAGTCAAATGGGCTTTGTAGGTCAACGAGGCACTTATTTGGGGATTTTGACATAAGACCAAATGGTCTTAGAACACCACATAGCCAAAAGCGTGTTGAGAAGGAGAGCAAAAGAGGAGAAAACCTAGGGTTGTATAGAAGAGATCAAACTTTTGGTGGACAATCTTCCATATTTGTGCAAGATTTGGAAAGATTGTTGAAGGAAGAAGCTAGGGCTTGAAGAACAAAGAGATTCAAGGTAAGAACACAAACCCTAGAATTTTATTTTTATGATGTTTGAGTTGGGAAAACCCTAAATCATCCATGGGATTTGCTTGTGATTGGTTTAGGATGATATTAGGATGTTATTAGGAGTGATTGACATGATTTATTTTGAGTTTTGAGGTGTTTGGAAGAAAATCACAGAAATTATGGTGTTTAAAGGAGATCTTTGTCAAAATTTTCCAAACCCATATTTTTGTTTTGTATAACTTGGTCATTTCTTATCCTAATTGAGTGATTCAAATTGATAAATTGCACTAGATTTATAGTAGAACAAGCTCTCAAGTAATGGTACCCAAATTTGGACCCAATTGGACTCAGAAATTCGTTGAAGTGATGCTGCGTTTTCGGATAAATTTCTGGTTCAGTGCAGAAACTTGATTATGTGTTTTGGAGTAGTTTTGGTATTTAGGCCATAAGTTGAGTTTCACTCATCCTAATTGAGTGGTTCAAATTTCTAGGTAAACTAGACTTCTAGGAGAATAATTTACTTGAAGGAAGGGTATACAAATTGTAACCCCAAAGTGCCCAGAAATCCTTCAAAGGGGAACTATGTGCAAGAAAAATCTGCTTGTTTGCAAATTAAGTAGTACGGATGTAAAATTCCATAACTTGAGTTTTTGTGATCAAATTGGATGGATTTCAGAATTGGAGGGAGAAACCTAAGAACTATAGATTCAAATGATTGAAGGGATCATTACCAATTTGTGAGTTAAGGAGCACTAGGTGAGAAAAATAGTAGATGCTTAGAATGTTTGGGGATCTGACCAGTTTAACATAAAAGATGCATAACTTGTGTTTAGGTGATTCAAATGAGATGATTCAAATTCCTACTAAAAATAGACTCACAGAGCTATAATTTTTGTGAAGGGTATATGAGCAAAATATGACTCAATTGTCCCCAGAAAATTTGGCAAGTGAGGTGTATTAGGTAGACATCAACCCTAACCAAAAATCCTAGAATGCACAAATGATTTTTCTTGGTTATTCTTTGATTGTGAAATATGTGTGATGGATCCCAGGGTTAATGAGGAGGAAAGTCAGTTGAGGTCGAGATTCCGGGACGGGAATTAAGGGCGACAATCTTTTTGGGTTTGTTCTATCTACTTCTATTCCTCGTTTCAAAGTTTTGCGTGTTTGTTCGCATTTCTATTCTCGTTTCAATATTTGAAAGGCTTGTTCTAAATGCAAAAGAAAAGCATATTGGTGTTTATGAATGATTTGAGCATTGATTATAAAATGTTTGCATATGAAAACTGCATGACTATTGAAAGTGAACTATTTATACAAATGTACATATTATCACTTTGTACTTTGCTATAAAGATTTGAGCGCCCTTAATAGAATGTTAATCGTTTGATTCATTATTAAGAATGGGTGGTATACCAATAAGGGGTCAAAATTAGCGATGCGCGAATGATTGTATTGATGTGTCATAGATCAGCAGCCAGCGAGGACGTCATCATTAGTGTTCACTATTTGATTATTATAACCCGGTCGGCCCGGCCAGCGGAGACCGTCTTGTGTTATAAAACCGTTTATCTTAGGCTGCTGACCCGGCGGGGCCGTGCAGTGACTTTGATATCTTGTATAACGAAGACATAGGTTAAATTCGTTAAGGGCATAATTGAATTGATTGACATAACTGAATTGATTGACATAACTGAATTGATTTGCATAACTGAATTGAATTGCAAAAATGAATTGAATTGCATAACTGAATTGAATTTGTGAGCATATTTGAAATGGTTGGAATGAAATGTGTTTTAAAATGGGTGTTACAATGGTTGTCATTGATTATATCCTTATCACCCAGTATTCAACGTGCAAATCCTTAGGGTACATCAAAGGTACAATAGCGACTTTGTTCCGGCATATTTGACATTGTTTGATCCTTGGTATATTTCCATTATAATATGTACGAGAATAGTAGAAATAGACGTATTTGACACATACAAAATGAATTACAATAAGTTACATAAGATGAGACAGTATAACAATTGATTAATTGATTGAATCACTTGGTAGGGCCTTGTAAAATGTCCCCACGACCATTGAAATATTATATATACTTGGAGATTAGCCTAGTCGTGTAGGTTTGTGGTAATGGCGAAAAACATACAACCTATTAGCTGACATGTTTGCTCAACTCCTTATGGATTTTGGTGATCTAGGGTTGATCAAATAAGTGGGGAAAAGATTTAGGCCTTATTTGTTAATAGTTTTTTAAACTATTTTTTCTTTAGACCAAAAACAAGAAGAAAAGGAAAAACTCGAATACTGGTATGGTGAGAAATAATTTTGATTGGTTTCCTATGTTTTGTATTTAATTGAATATGAGAAATGTGAGTTGTCATTTTCCTGCTACTTTCTAAAGTTTAATGTTATTATTCTATGATATAATTATACATATAAAGTCTTATCTTGAAATAAAATGCATAAATCTTGCATTTTATTTTATTAATTTTTTTTCATCTATTCACTTTGTATTATATTGTTATATCACTATATTCTTATAAGACTCGAGGCCTTAGTCTCTCCTACAGCTATCATTTTTACTATTTGAATTAGGCCTTAAGGGCATTTTATTATTTTTAAAATTTACAATATAATAGTTAATAATAACACTTTTCAGCAAACACCAATCTAGTTCGTTTGAGCCATGTAAGTAACACCTTAGCATTCAGCTGTCTGAGACACTTGACTTTACAAATTTTTTAAAGATAAAATTCGTTTGTCTAGGACGATTAAACTTTATCATTAATCCAAAATATATGTTTGTTTATATAAAGAATATGTATTTGAATTAATTGTTAAAAATTCCTTTTAAAATTGGAAATGTTTTACATTTTCCATAAATTTCATATAACAACCCATAAAACTAACTCCTCATCTAATCTATGGGGCTAACATTTGGACTAATCTCATGAGGCCATGAAGTTAAAATTTGGTAAACCTCTAATTGTATTATTGATGGGTAAACCTTAAAAAGGCTTAAATCAATTAAGATACCCCTAATTTTGTATAAGAAAATTATCGTTTTCTATTTTCATAAAAAAAAATCGAAATAAGCAGATGATACCCTAAGTTAAAATAATGCTAGAAATCAAAACTAATCTCAAAGTAGAACTTTTTTCTCGCTCTAATATGCCATTAAATTTTTCAAAGTTTTTCATCATGCATTTTTAAAAATGCTTTTAAAAATATAAATATTTGTTGTAGTATCAAAAATAATTGATTCTTATACAAGCTAGCACTCTAGAAAAAAATATTTTTATTAAAAAAATTTGAGTAAAAATGTTATTAAACACATTTTTAGCATATGACAACAACTATTTAATTCAATTATTTTTTGAAAAAAAAATTTGAAATTCAATTACAGAATTTCTCATAATGGTTAAGAATAACATATATTGAGATAGAAAAAGTAGATTGTTTAGACAATTTAGAGAAAGAAAATTAATTAACTATATCTGTAGTAATTTCAAGTAGATATTGATGATGCCTAAAAAAAACATGCGTATGGGCCCCGGAAGCGAGACCCGAGACAAACCACCAACAAGGCATAAAGGTGGGCTCAGGGCGGAGGCTTGGAGCTAATAGACGTGAGAGCTTGGCCCATGTGACATCGATCAGCTAGAGGCGAGCCAGTAGGGGACAAGCCCACCCCGTCGGATAAATGATAACATGGATGGTCCACCATCCACCAAGCGGGCGTATAAAAGGGAATTACCTGTCTCTCGGTCAAGCTCTCCACTCATTGAGGGAGGAAGGATCTCTCACGATCACGGCTCCTTAATTATCCTTTAATATTCAGTTGACGATAAGGAAAGAAGGATTCCCTACCCAATTGAGAAGATGTCGTATTGTCATCTAACAAGGAAAGTCATCGTGATCACCCACGATAAATCACAGAGCATTCACTTAGAAGAAGTGCAATCCTGAAACCGTATGATTGATCTCTTTTCCGCTTCCGTAGAAAGCGGCTTAGGCATCGGAGGGCGTAGGCACCTCGCGGACCACGCTGTCGCCGGGGTTGTATGTCGGTCAGGCCGACGAGCGGCCCGGTGACTCCGACTAGCTCGGTGATGTCGATAGAAAAATCACCATCGGTTTAGGCGGAGTCTGTAGGAACGTTTCCTTCTAAATCATGGAATTTCTCGGTGGTGATGGTATTGACTCGAAACATGAGCAAAGTCAGCCAGCCCCCGAGGGCCATGAAGACCAATAGGACAACGTTCTCGAGAAGCTCTTCCACTTGTAGCTAGCGGTAAGGATGGAGCACTCAGGTCTCTCAATCAACGTCTACTAAGGGAGTTGGCAGAACTCACCAAACAAGTGCAATGCCCTCAGGTGGCACAACAGGCCCGTGAAGGCCGCAATACCATTCCATAGGAGGAACAATAACACCTAAGTGCCCCTCAAGACGTTGACGGAGGAGGAGAAAATAGCCGGACAAGGGGGCATGATCCCTACATACCCTCCGGAGATGGTCGCAATGAGGGGATGCTTGGCGGGGAACCGACGAGGTGATGGGCGAGCCCTTGCTCGGCCCGGGAAGGGGGCAATCTTGGGGCCGTGAGTTCCAGGACATCAACAAGAGCTCAGCCACATGAAGGAGGCACGTAAAAATTGCGAAACCCTAGTCTCCATGGATGCTCTAGTCTGACCATGAATCCCAGTTCATGGCGAAGTACTACACTTCCCTCTCCAGATGAAATTCGGGATGCCGCGATCAAGACCTTTAAGCCCGGACAAGGATCAGTGATCCTCAACACCTATAAGACTCAGATGGAGCTGCACGGATACCAGGACCCATGCGATGTAGAGCCTTTGCCGATCACGCTAAAAGGCTCAACATTGGCACAGTTCGACGGGCTCCCGCCGTACCTCGATCATCATTCCCGCCAAAGCCTCCATCTTTTCGTATCACTTTCTGTGGAGACTCGGACGTACAGGAAGCCGAGCTACCACTGTGACCATAAAGCAAGGCCCACGAGAATGCGAGGAGTCCCCTCGTCTATAGGTTCAACTCGGAGTCATTAAAAGTAGATATCCCATATGAGAAATTTGCCATCACCGCCTTTATAGTCGGGCTAGGCATACAGTCTAAAGACCTAATGCTCTCCATCTCAAAGAACCCTCAAGCAAGCATGGCCGAGGTGCTCTCCAAAGCAGAAAAATACATCAACGGCAGAGGGCACATATACAAGCGAGGAAGCTCTTGCAGCGAGGAGAAAAGCAAGAATGAGAAAAAGCAGGACCGAAGCCCCCGAAAGACTAAGAAGTGAGGCAGTCTCACGAAGACGAAGAAGAGATCGATCTCCAAAGAGAAGAGGTAGCGTCGGGGACGGCAGGTCCACCCGGCCCGAGTTGCAGTCGCGGTACCCACCTCAGCAATTCACCCCCTTGACGGCCTCGGTGTCTCAAGTCCTATATGAGGTGCACATAAGTTTTTAAGTTGGTCGTCTCAGATGAAGACGAACCCAGCAAAAAGAGACATGACTAAGTACTGCGAGTTCCGTAGAGATCATAGACACTTAGAGCGGATGACGTGACCGAGTTGAAGAAAGAAATCGAATTCTTAATCCGGCGTGGACATCTCCGCCGTTACGTGGCTCAGGTGGAACCGGGCACCTCCTCACCACCTCGTCGGCCAGTGACTCAGCGCCAGTATTACCAGGAGAGATCAATGTGATTTCGGGGATTCGATGAGGTGGGAATCGAATACATCGGGAAGGCTCACCTACGCAACATCATACTCCCGGGAACACTAGAGTGGGGCGTGTCCAAGCTCCCTCGGTTGGATACCACCATAACCTTCTCGAACTCTAACATGGAAGGCTGCCAGCATCCCCATGATGACCCCCTAATGATAAGGGCCATCATGGCCAACAAGACAATGCATCGGGTACTAATTGACAATGGGAGTTATTGGACATCGCTCTTTTTTATCGGCGTTAAATCAAAATGGGTGGAAGGAGAAGTTGGAACATTAAACACCCACTTCTTTAGGATTCTGGGAGAAAGTGCCACCCTTAGGATCGGTCTGGTAGTACTCACTTCTAGGAGACCCGTGCCGAGCCACAACGATGATAAAATTCACACTTGTGGATGGCCCATCGGCACATACAACATGTTATTGGCCGGGCCTTCTCTCAATGCCATAAGAATTACGTCCCTTCGCCTATCCTTATGGTTGTCAAATTCCCTACGGAGAGTGGAGTAGGAATGGTTCGAGGAGACCAGCGGGTAGCTAGGGAGTGCTACTTGGCGTCAATGAAACAGAAAGCAGTTGACAACATTCACATGGATGAGCTTGACATGAGAGATGAATTAAACACCCGACCAACACCCTCAAAAATTTGGAACCGATTACAGCGCCCATTAACCAACTTTGAACACCTCGCACACATGGATCCAAATTGGGCGAGGGGCCAGACCTCTCATCCACTTCTTAAAACAAAATGAGAAGTATTAGCTTTAGGCTTAAGAGAGGACATAGGAGGAATTGACCAAGCGGTTATCACCCTGAGTGAATCTCACCCCTCCTTCAAACCCGTCAAATAGAAAGAAGAAGTTTCATACAAAAATGACCGTCGATAGAAGAGAGGTGACAAACTCTCACGACCGAGCGAATTAAAGTAGATTATCATTTGGTTGGATAATGTGGTTCTATCAAAGAAGGCAAATTGCAAATGGCGACTCTGCATTGACTTTACCGATGTTAACTAGACTTGCCCGAAAGATAGCTTTCTCCAGCCCCTAATCGACCTCATAGTGGACGCCACTGTTGGCCATAAGCTCCTCGGCTTCATGGACGCTTTCTCGGGTTATAATCATATCAGAATGGACCCCAACGACCAAGAAAAGACCTCATTCATGACCAGAAACGGAACTTACTGTTATCAGGTGATGCCTTTTAGGTTGAAGAACGCTAGGGCCACCTATCAAAGGTTGGTAAACAGAATGTTCGAAGCAGATTAGACATCCATGGAGTGTACATAAGCGACATGTTGGTGAAAGTCGGTGAGGCTAGGAGCTCCGCATGGACCACTAATTGAATCGTTCCTACAGGTCCTAAGGACTCTGAGATGGGATTAAACCAATAAGTGTACTTTCGGGAGTCTCCGCAAGGAAGTTCTTAGGTTTCATGATCCCGCTAACCGCGGAATAGAGGCAAATCGAACAAGATAGAATTTCGTGCTCGACATGCGACCACCCTCAACACTAAAGAAATTCAGCGACCGGGACAGCCAGGCGCCTTTGGTTGCTTTGTATCAAATCCGATGACAAGTGTCCAACCTTCTTTCAAGTTAAGAAAAGGCCTTCCAGCAGCAGAGGTTCTGTTCAAAACCTCTTAGCTCCCCCTATTAAAGTAAGCCCTCAGGGAACTCTTTATGCTCTACTTATGTTCCAGGCTTCTCTCCCGAGTGCCTCTCTGGTGGAAGCAGGGATAGACGCAATTTGGTCTGTCATGGTTGAGGTTTTGAGAGGAGCAGAGGAAAGGTATCCGAAGATGGAAAAGCTAGTTCTAGAATTGGTGACCACCGTTAAAAGACTTCGACCATACTTCCAAGCTCACACCATCGAGATTCCGAAAGAATACCCAATGAGGCAAATATTACATAAACTAGAAACCTTAGGAAGACTGGTAAAATGGGCCATAGAGCTGAGTGAATTCGACATTAGATACAAGCTAAGAACAACGATCAAAGGACAAGTTTTAGCAGATTTCATCATGGAATTCACCTCAGCCCAGGCCTCACAGGAAACCACAGCTCACGTCCAGGCCTCACATTTGGGGTTGTTTGTAGATGGGGCCACCAATGCTCAAGGAAGCGGTGCAGGGTTGATTCTGACCTCCCTGGATGGGATCGACGTGGAATATGCCGCCGGATTCGGGTTCAGGCCTCGATAACGAGGCCCGAATATGGAAAATTTGTCATTGTCGGATAACACCTTCCCACTCCATGGTGATCAACTAAAGGTGTCTGCGATTCCCGAGTTGGAGGTGAAGAAGATAGAGGAATTCCTCGACGGGTAAAAAAAATGATCTTTACCTTAAAGGTCGTGGGCTAAAAATTCGTAGTTTGGTGATTCGTCCCGAGGGAAGAAAATTCACAGGCGGATGCCCTGGCAAAGTTAGCAACGGCGTCGCAGGAAGACTTGGATAAGAGGATACCAGTCGAGCACCTCCTGGAGCCCTCAATAAACATCAACAATTGGAAATTTTCCCGGTGATAAGCGCACTTAGAAGGCTGGATGGACCCTACTCATGGACTCTTGTTAAAAGCGAGACATTGCTTGGCTTGATCGAATGAGGCATCTCTAAACTAAAGGTAGGTCAGCCAGTTCGTTCTTTTGTGGGGACCCTTTATAAAAGCAGGCTTACTTTCCCCTCCTCAAGTGCATAGGAAAGGAAGATGCCAACTACGTACTTAGAGAGGTGCATGAAGGTGTTTGTGGCAACCATATCGAAGCTCGGACCTTGACAAGAAAAACCACGAGGCAAAAGTGTGTTGGCCTGATGCTCAAAGCAGCCCGCAGGCCCCGGTCATAAATGCAAAATATGTCAAGAGCATGCCAAGATCTCCACCTCCCATCGAACCATGACCTTGATCATAAATTTTGCCTTTTTATGATGGGGATTAGACATACTCGGGCCCTACCCATTGGGAAGAGGTCGGTGCAAATTACGCCATTAGCCAATTATCTTACTTTACTAAGTATGAGCGGAGGCCGGAGCCATTAGCAACAATCCCACCGAGCAAAGCATGCATTAACCGTTTGGCGTTCCATAATATTAGTTTGGAATCCCAAAAGCATTTGGTATCGATAATGGAAACGATTCGACAATCGAAGAATTCAAAAACTATTCTTGCCAGAGCTCGGAATCAGAGTACTATTCATCCCGACTCATCAGATTTGTCAGCGGACAAGCGAGAAGTCCTTTATAAGGACTCTCAAAGTGAGAAAACCTAAAGAAATGGGTAGAATACCTCCTCCCAATTACTATGGCGATACAAACTACACAGAGTCTGCCTTCGAGAAACTCAGTTTGCCTTAGCATTTGGCCGCCAGGCGTGGCCTGTCGAGTCGGGCTCAAGTCACCTAGGGTCGAGTTCGCAGCGCCGAGGCACAATGGGAGTCTCTCGGCAAGCCTTGATCTCCTAGAGGAGCGAGAGCGGGGCTGCGAAGCGCGTCGAAGACTACCAACGACAGATGCTATGATCGAGAGGTCGGGCTAATAGTTTTAAGTCCAGGCGGCCTGGCGCTCAAAAAACTCACATGACAGGAAAGACCCACTCACAGGCTGGGACCATGGGAGGGACCTATATCGTACCACGGATAATCGACCTGCAAATATATGGCTTCCAAACGGAAGAAGGAAAGACCTTGCATCACTCCTGGAATGCCAAGCACCTCAAGCGGTTTTACCCATAAACCTCATATTGTATCTATTAATAAAGAGCATCAATTTTTTGTTCAAATAACAGTTTTTTTTTTCGGCCTGCCTACTCTCGTAAATCATAAAGAAATAACCAAGGAGCTCGGTTTATGAGAAATCCCCGGGGCTTGGAGGAGCTTGGTTTATCATAAATCCACGAGGCTTGGAAGGGCCCTGGAAGGTTACATGAAACATCAGACAAGTATACATGTTTCCAAAAGATTGTACTTTTATTTTAAGAAATTCTGATTATTTAAAAAATTACAATGTTAGGAAAACCAGCTCTCTACATCTCGAGGAAAATTATAATCGACAAAGCGCTCTCTGCATCTCAAAAAATTACAATCGCAAACATCCACTCAAGGCGGCCTGAGAAAAAGAAAGGGAAGGTACAACATAAAAACGAGACTTGGAAGCAAAATTCAACATACGTCGTCCCCTACGACGTGTTTACGACCCATCTCCATCCAAATGGCGGGGACAAGGGCAACACAAGAATACACAAATGGCGAATACGCAGAGAGCCAAGCGTGACATGACCACGAAGCAGGACTTTGCGTAGTGGTAATAAAACCCTGAAGCTTCATCACGTCCAAACTCTGACGTTGGCGAAGGTAGGAAGGAAAACGAGAGCGGTGTATAACGTACACCCTCAAAGGAAGGCGGTTATTTATAAAGAAGCCTGGACACCTTGGGAAGTCACGCGTTCCGATTCTCCATAGGCAGACATTAAAACTACGCACTCTTTCCCAAGGGAAGGAAGACGAAAAAACCCATGAGCTCGGATATTAAAGGGCCACGTAGCTCAGAGTCCAAAGGAGCCATGTAGCTCAATTCGTCAAGAGCCACGTAGCTCAGTTCATTAAGAGCCAGGAGCTCGGATATTAAAAAGCCACGTAGCTCAGAGTCCAAAGGAGCCATGTAGCTCAGTTCGTCAAGAGCCACGCAACTCAGCTCTTCAAGAGCCACGTAGCTCAGTTTGTCAAGAGCCTTGAGCTCGGATATTAAAGAGCCACGTAGCTCAGAGTCCGAATGAGCCATGTAGCTTATTTCGTTAAGAGCCACATAGCTCATTTCGTCGAAACCACGCACGTCTTTCGATTCGTCCCTCGAGCCGGAGCTCGGATATTAAAGAGTCACGTAGCTCGAAGTCCAAGGAGCCACGTGCTTTCGATTAAATCAAGAGCCAGGAGCTGGATATTGAAACCCGCCTCGAGTCGGAAGGAGCCATGTGGCTCGATTCGTCGAGAAACCACGTATTTCGGTGATTAGAGCAAGAGCTCGGATATTAAAGGGCCACGTAGCTCAGAGTCCAAAGTAGCCATGTAGCTCAGTTCGTCAAGAGCCACACAGCTCACTTCATCAAGAGCCACGTAGCTTAGTTCGCCAAGAGCCCAGTAGCTCGGTTTGTTAAGAGCTACGCACACGTTCCCAAGGCGAAGGAAAACGAAAAAGCCCAGAAGCTCAGTTTTAAAGAGCCACGTAGCTTATAATCCAAAGGAGCCACGTAGCTTAATTCAAAAGAGTCATGGAGCTCAGTTTTTAAGAGCCCAGCAACTCAGAAGGTCGCGTAGCCTTAACCTCAATAAGCATCCAGGAGCTCGGATATTAAAGAGCCGCTGCTTAACAGGTTTGTTAAGAGCCCGCGTAGCTCGATTCGTTAAAACTCGACTCCGGATATGAAGAGCCCACGTGGCTTTCGGTTCGTGAGAGCCAGGAGCTCGGGTATGAAGAAACCCACGTAGCTCGATTCGTTAGAGCACGGAACTTCGGATATTAAAAGGGCCACGTAGCTCGAGTCAAGAGCCATGAAGCTCGAGTTTCTAAGGGCCAATATTTCGGCCATTAAAGGGCCGCGTAGCCCCACTTGCGGCAAAAATCATAGAGTTCAGTTTATTACATATCTCGGGTCTTCAGAAGCCATAAAGGTAATGAGAAAGGCAAAAGATTTAGAAAGTGTGAATACACATATCGGCGTTTCAATTAAGGTCAAAATCGTCATTACAAGAGCCTAAGACTACCATAACAAGGAAGGATGACGGGAAAAAGCCTAAGTATTGGAAGTCGGAGATTGGGCAGCCTCAACCATGGGGTCGCCAAGAAGAAGAGCAGAGCTAGGGGCAGTCGAAGACACCCCAAGGCCATCCTCCCCGTCATAGTCAAATTCTCCTACCTCGTCCTCAACGGGAACCGGAAAGTTGAAATCGAGCACAGGGAAAACCTTAGCGACCTTGATTGAAGAAGCAAGCCACCGGGCCCACAAGGTAAAGCCTAAATCTCTCTCTGACTTGGCTATCACCCCTTCTCTTGGCCCGACCAAGGCCTCCTACCTGCGAAGATCTCTGCTGAAGCCATGGCGATCCTCGAGTTAGGCCTCTGAGCTCACGACCTCAATGTAGGCGACTCGGCTTAATATTGTGGCTTTGATGCCCGGCCACCACAAACAACCCCACCGCCCGCGCTTCTTCCTCAGAACTCGCCGCCGCCAGCCTTCTTTTCTTATCTTCATTGTGGCTGCCTGTGGTGTGCCTCAAATGATTCATACTCACATCCCGCAAGTCAGACCGAGTCTAATACCAGCTTCAGAGGTCAGATACAACCTTGGGCTGAGACGCCACCCAAGAAAGGCCTACAAAGCTTCACCTCCTCACTGTGCCACGATAGGTAGCCATCCTGCAACGATAAAAATTAATGTGATAGTTCAAACAAATGGTGGAATGAACAAACAAAGGCTGCCCTGACATACAAGGTCATCCCTGGCTTGACAGGCCAGAGCCTCCCAACGGACATGTAATCCGCCCCTCTGAGGTCAAACCCGCAGATGATTCACACAAATTGCAAGCCCTGACTACAATGAGTCCTCATCCCTCCCTATAACCGGGAGATGTTCTCCCTCACGCCTCAAATGCTCCGGAAGAAGCTCAGCTGCCGAAATCAACAGAGAAGCAGATGTCCAGCAAGAGGCTCCTACGGCCCTCCCAAGAGGGACTCCGAGCTACTCATGACGAGGAGGAGCTGAAGCCGCGGACTCTGTCACCTCGAAACCTCACACAGAGGAGGCGGCACCTCTCTCCCGTGAATCAGCCTCACACTTTGCTCCTAAATGGATCGATGGCGAAGGAGGACGCCCAACTGATAGACCTCATCGGCTTCATGGCTACTCCTGGGCAAATGGACCGCATGCTGGGCGCTTCTTTCTCTCACAAAAACTCAATCCTGCTGAAGCCTCTTCCCGAGAAGGCTTCATGACAAGATTGAGATACCAAAGGCCATGTGTGAGCAAAGACGCACCTACGGCGCTCTGACGGTCGAGAAGATTCTTTCGCAGACTCAAAGGCTCGGGAGGGTCGAGAAGGTTCGGCACTTATGTCGGAATATCCGATCTAATAGTTTAATACGTCCGCGGATGACGTTTAACCAACTTCCGCTTCACCTCTTCATCCTCGGAGCTGAGACTAGGGCGAATACCTGAAGGCCGCACAACCAAAGCTAAAAGAGAAACAATTCGACTTTCAAGGCTAAACCCAATTAACACCTAAACGTAAACTCACGTAGGTTCGGGGGCATTCCAATGGTCGGAATGTCCAAGATATCTTCTGGCCAACAGATTATAATTCCCAATTACTACTCGACGCCCAAAAAACAATACCTTCCCAAGGTTTGTGGAGGACGAAAGATCCGAGGATGATCGCCTTGGCATTGGTGCGTTCGAAATGTACAAAGCTCTACGCCTTCACATTGGTGTCCTGTATGTGCCTCATAAATTAGGTGAAAGTTGGGACGAACAGACGTTAAAGTGTTGTAAGACTCTTTTGATAAAAGGATGCAGAGGAAAGCAGAGGTCGTTCTCGAAGGCCGCATCAAAGAGCAAACCATCTTCGGCACTTAGACAATGTAAGAAGTGAGAAAATCAGGACACCAAACATGAACACGTGAGGGGGCCTGAGGGCAGCGGCGATCTTCCAAAAAGGCCAGATCCAACTAGTGGCCCACCGCTTCTTCTCTAAAAGATTTTGCACAGCAGCCCTTAAGTAGTTAGAACCGCTAAGGTACCTAATCTCACTCCGCTTCGCCGCGTACAAGCGAAGGGTGACCTCGCCTAAAGTGGTCTGATCACAACAATGTGGTTGACGGCCTATCTCTTCACTCCACTCGCCCCTAAATCAGTTCCTCTATGGAACTACCTCAGCACTGCACTAAAAAACAATTGGGCCTAGAGGAAGTACGCATGATCGGCAGCACAGTGGGTCGAATCTATGATAAAGAGGCAGATCCCACAAACACGCCCTAATGTCCCAAATAAAACATCAGACTCTGACTGCTGGTGCATGCCTTATTGCAATTCCAGCCAAAAGTGAGGAAGAGGAGACGAATTTATCCACCTGTGATCCAATAAAACTTAACAAGAAAAGGTAAACAGGGGAAGAAGAAGAAAGACGTACCAAACTAAGGAAGAGACAAAAGAGACAACCCCAAGCGAGAGAGAACGATAGAAAACCACTGCAGAGTTTGTTTCTTTGAGCTAAGGATCTGAGAAGTTTCGAGAAAGAAAAATCTGAGACCACAAAGAAAGAGGTTTGAAGAACAGGGGAATACTATTCAAATAACTATAGGGTGCTTCTAAAAACATTGGAAACGTCAATCGAAATGGGCGTGAAAATTGAGAAAAGCCATTATTATCATAGAAGGTTTGACGACGACAAACCTGATCAGCCGTCCCTGATTAGCCACGTGGAATCCACACTCGATCCAAGAAACAATCTAGCCCTTACCAAAGCTCGCTTCGGCCAAGAGCTAGGGGGCAATTGATGATGCCTAAAAACACGCCAGATAGCCCAAAACATGCACTCCAAGAGACAAACCACTGCAAGGTTTAAGGTGGGCCTGCCAGGCGCTCGGGAAGCGAGCCCAATCGCAGAGTTTCTCGATCATGATCACATCTCGATCACTTCTAAGGCGCTGAGCCCGGCTGGGGACCGGGTCCCTCATCCTGGCCGATAAATAGGTAACATGATGGTCCACCATCCAAACGAGACGTATAAAAGGAAGCAACTCCGCTTCCCTTATCCGCTTCTCCACCATTGAGAGAAGATCCCAGACTGTTCCTAATTATATCCTTTAATATTCAATTGACGATAAGAAAAGAAGGATTCCCTACCCAATTGGGAAGATGTCGTATTGTCGTCTAATAAGGAAAGTCATCGTGATCACCCACGATAATATTTCACAATTCCAATCAAAAGGTATGCAATCACAAAACCATCACGCGATCTTCTTCCTTTCGCAAATGTTTAAAAGAAAAAGAAACCGACTTAGGCATCGAGAGGCAACGCACACTCCGCCGAACCACCCTTTCTGTGCTGTATACTCTATTCGGCCACGATCCACCCAAATAATTCACAAGCTCCACTTCAAGACGATAGAAAAAGCACCATTAGATATTATTATCAAGATTCATGAAAATATTTTTATTTAATTTTAATAAAAAATATGATAAATGATTTTAGAATATTAATAACTATATTTAATTATACCAATGAGAATATTATGTTGTCTATAATTTTTGTCAACCCCAACTGATCAGAATAAAACACTGTTGATCCAACATAATATTGATACATTTCTGATTTATATTATTCTAAGGGCTCCCACCATGAAGGTTTTTAAGGGATATGGTGAATGCTGAATTATGCTACATTAATATTAAGCATTAAATTGTTTTTTTTAATATTATATTTCTATTAGTGTTGTTGTTTGATTTTTTAGATGTTTAATAAAATCAATATCCTAAAATACATTAAGAAAAATAATTTTAATTAAGCTGTAAGTAATTGTTTGTGTAACATAATATAAATTTATTATTATGATAAAATAAAATATATTTAGTGTTAACATATCTAAAATATATTAACATATTTACAAACAAAATTAAAATGATAAAATTATTATGGTACAAAATTTATTATTATCATCAGAACACTGAATATGTAATTCAATGCTAAGAATATTAGGTATTTGAACACTCGAATGCTTACAATAAACTTAAACATGGAAACTATAGAGAACTTAAAGTTACAAAACTTAAGGACAATTTTGTAATTGGTCCACAGCTTAAAAGTCCTAATGTGAAAAGACTAGAGGCCAAAATACAATAAAAGGAAATTGAAACTTAAAACGCAAGACTAATGACTATTTATAAATAAAGAAAGTAATCAAAATAATGATGAAGGCCAAACATGGCCTTATCAAATCCATGGATTTGAAAAGACTGGGCTCTATTTCAAATCAGAGAGAACCCTTATGTTAAGTAAAGTGGAGGAAGAAGAGGAAGAGAAGAGGAAGAAGGAGGATTCAAGCCAAGATCAAGCCAAAAAGGTATGGAAACTCACCTTGATTATGAATTCTATTTGATTATGTATGAATTTCCATGCGTGGTTGGTGAGTAGTTTGTCCCCAAACATGGGGTTTTGCTAGGTTTCATCTTAACCAAAATGGATGGTGCGGCGGTGGAAAACCTATGGCAGATTAAGCTCACAAACTTCTCTTCGAGTGGATAATTCATGGTTAATTATATAAATTAATGGGCTGAGACAAATCATAACAAACTTGAGTTTTGATTTGTGTATGAGTTATAACGCATATTGAAACGGGTTTTTGAAGTAATCATATAATCTTTGAACTAAGATAAGTATTGAAGAGAATTTAATTAGAAGATTCAAGATGAATAAAACGGCTGATGTTTAGCTAGAGTTTATCGTAAGATTTCAAAACATGGAAAAAGTGGTGAAAAACACATTTTGGCATTTAGGTGACTTGTACGGTACTTTGAAAGTGTACCGGTACACACTAGTTTCTAGTCATTTTTGGCCAAAGTGTCTGCAGGGTACACCTGGTACACTTTAGGGAGTGCTGCAATTTTTGCTGCTGTGTTCCCGGTTCGACCCGGTTTCGTATTTTGGTCATAACTTGCTCATTTCTTATTAGATTTGAGTGATTCAAGTGGCCAATTAAAATAGACTTCAAGGAGAACCATCCATATAGAAATAGACATCGTCAAATTATGACTCTAAGTGGCCCAAAAATCCACTCGAAGTGGGACCATGCAAACGAACTCTGGTTTCGTGTTGAACATAGAGGAGTCCGGGTTGTTTGGACGTAACTTGAGTCAGGTGCTCGAATTGGGTCGTTCGAGTTGGAATAGAACCCTTAACACCTTAAATTTAAAGAGTACAAAAGAACCAGTGTCAAATATCGAGACAAGGCACTGGAAAATCGTCTTTCAAACTGTCCGCCGATGGAAATCGGTAAGTAGAAGTAGTTGGCGTAGAAAATCACGTAGCGAAGTTTGGATGATCCGATTGGATTGATTCCAATTCCTAAGAAAAGTAGATTCATAGAAGAATAAGAATATATGAATGAGGTGTGATTCCACATACATTATACTTCACAAGAATATGAAATTCCATATGGAATAGGCATGAAACCTGAATATGATATGAAACCTGAAAACGAACTGAAACATGAACATGAACATGAAAAACAATATGTCATGATCACAGAATGTGATTAAGATGGCTTATAAGTTCTGAAAGATATATGATCCTATGACTACCTAGGACCGAAGAATGAATGAGTGGACGTCCTGTTGGTGCTCCGGCACTCCTGTTGGTGCTACGGCACTCCTGCTGCGTGGTTAGCCACGTTTTGATTGGTGCTCCGGCACTCCTGCTGGTGCTACGGCACTCCTGTTGCGTGGGCAGGCACGTCCTGAATGGTGCTTGGCCTCCTAGCCGGGTACTACGGCACTCCTGATACATGTGTACCTTCGGTACTATTATAATCGTCTACTCATTTCTTATGATTGGTCTAGTTAGTCAAACAGACATATGATAAAACACTGAATAAAGAATAATGTGAATCTGAATGTACCTACGTATGTTCGTAGTACCTCACGGGTACTCCTGCATGGAATAAGGGTTACGTAGTACCCTCACAGATACTCCACCTTATCTGAATAAGATCTTTCTGTCGAATAAGTTACGTACGTATCGATTAATCTACGTAGTACCTACGGGTATAAAATTATCGATAAGTCCCACATGTCGATAACTCTTGTATCTGATAAGTCCTGTATATGAATAAGTCCTGTAGTATCTACGGGTACTCCTATATCTGAATAAGTTCTGTTTCTAATTAACTCCTGTATCTGAAAATGTTCTGTAGTACCTACTGGTACTCCTATCTTTGATTGGTGCATCCCACGTCTCGATTTAGTTAAAGTAGTACCTATGGGTACTCACGTATCTGATAAGTCCACATCTCTAATTAAGTCTGTATTTGAATAAGTCTTGTCTACGATTAAGTCACATCTCGAATTGATCACGTATCTGAGTAAGTTACATCTGTATACGATTAAGTTCATTAGTATACGGTGCTCTTGTATTTGATTTAGTTACGTAGTACCTACGGGTACTCACGTCTCCGAATAAGTCTGAAGTACCTACGGGTACTCTTGTATCTGATAAGTCCTGTATCTGATAAGTCCACATGTCTCTGATAAGTCCTGTATCTGAATAAGTCCTGTAGTACCTACGGGTACTCCTGTCTCTGTATAAGTTATGTAGTACCTACGGGTACTCCTGTATCTGAATAAGTTCCGTTTCTGATTAAGCTCTGTAACTTCTACGAGAGTCCCAAAGGATAATAATCCTATTATAATTATAAGTATTGAATAAGAATAAGCTCTATAACTCCTACGAGTCAGAATGAAAATAAGTGCATTATATTATAGTTTTGCATAAGAAGAACTCTATAACTCCCTACGGGAGAGTCCGAATGATAGAAGTCCTAAACTGCGGTTGCTTCCGTATAATGAATGCGTGATCTGGCTACCTACGAAAGACTAATGTAAAATTATGCGCAGAAATTACGATAGACATATGCTCTGATCTAACCTTGTATGTGATATGATCCTGACCTGTTCCGACTCATCGTACCTACGGGTACCTTCGCACAAGAATAAGATTCGTAAGAACCGTATAAGTCCCGTAAGACCAGGATATACTTCGTAGAACAAGTATACGATACGAAGTACCAATATAAGTTTTGTAGTACCCACGGGTATTTCTAAATAGGATAAGTCTACCATAAGTGTAATTCCTGAGTAAGTATAAGATCAGAATATGATAAGTATAAGTCTGTATAAGCCTAAGTGATTGTATAAGTTCATTATGTGAATGCCTGAAAATTCTGATACCTGTTACTGTTATCTGTATTTATGTTTATGTATAAGAAATGTTTCCCACTAAGCGTAAAGCTTAGCACGGGTTTTTAATCCGTGTAGGTACGAGAAGAACGTCGACAAACATGCATCTGGTGGTAAGCGCACTTAGCGGGTTCACTACATGTAGGTTCCGTGCTCACGATTTGTAAATGTAAAGTATATTTTTGTATTTGTAAATAGGACTCGATTATAGGTGTTTAGATTTTGATGGACACCATCCGGTGGTAGTGCTTGAGATGTATATGATATTTTGATTATGTTGTTGCCCATATGATGTGGGCCCATACTCCAGTACCAATTCGGTTTAAAAATAAAAAAATAAAAATCCTTGGGTAAAAGAGAGTCCCGATCCTGAGTTTCGCGTCCGAGAGCTCGGTTGGATCGTAAGCGGGTTGAGTAGGGATTCGGGGCGTGACAATCATTTACAAAAATAATTATTATATTTATTTATTTTATATAACTAAAATAGAATATATAAAATCAATAATTTAAAAATAATAGATTGATGAATTGTTTTAAAAACTATTTTGAAATATTTTGTTTGGATTTTAAAAATATTCTAAAATATTTTGTGTAGATTATAAAATATAGCTAATATTTAATATTTTAAATATTAAAAAATAAGTTAATGGAAGAAAAAAAATTGAGTGCTTTTTAGAAAAATAAAAATAAAATAAAATGCCCATTTAATCTAGGATTAAGAAAAATAAATATCATACAACAAATAATTTTGATTAATGATTAAGGTAGCGTTTGTTTTTTCTTAATGTTGAATAAATTTTTTGAGAACTATCTTGAATAGTACTTAATAGCATTAAGTATTAAGTTGTTTGTTTTTTAATATTGGGTAGTGAGTATAGATAGCAACGAAGTGGATTATTTCGGGTTAAATCATGAGTCCTTAATGGGACAGGTTTGGTTAGTATGTCGGGTTTTGGTTTATTTTGAATCAGATCTTGGATTCGGGACGAGTTAAGATATTTTTACTCCCACCCTGCCCAGATTATATTTTAATTTTTATTATTTTATTTTATACTTTAATATAAATAATTATTATTATTAGAAGGTTTTTTAATAAATAATTTATAAAAAATCATAATTTTTTTATTTTTATGTAATATATTAATTTTAATATAATAAAAATAAAAAACAAATATAAAAAATAAAAATAAAAAAATCAAATGTAGCGAACTGGTTTATTAATTTTCTCTATCCCCGCTCGTCTACAAATTCCGCTTAATTTTTAAACGAGACAGGCCAGAATTAAAAATAAACGAGCTTTGATACATGAGGTCACTCCGTCTAAACCCTCCCGTCATTATCCCCAGAATAATGGGTTGGCAATTCTTCTCCTCATTGCAAGAATGACAAGCTTTTATCGTTTTAAACGACTTTTCCTATCGTAAAGTTTTTCAACATTTTCACTTTTCTATTCAAAACTTTTTAAAAAAATTTCAAGAATAAAATAAAATTTGGGTAAAACAAACAAATTTTAACGCTGGAAGCCTATTCAATTTTCAACATTGGGGAAACAAAAACAAATGTAACCCCAAAGTTATTGTCCAGGATAATGACTTTATCTTAAAAAAACTTGTAAAACCGTTATTCGAGACATCGACCTTTGTCGATATGTCATCTACGCTACCAAACGAACTGTAGGATCGAAAGCAATACGCTTAAAAATATATTATTTCTGTAATTTTTAAAAAAATATTATTTAATCCAAAACTCAACTTTGACCTCTTAATTTAAATCGAAAATCTACGCCATTGTGGGTAATTTTCTTTAGCGAAACTCATCAAACTTTGACATAAATCAAAGCCAAAATACTTGAATACCTACAACATTTCCCATCTACTAACTTTTTTTTCTCTCACAACGACAACCCAGAATCAAATATATCGATCTTTCCCATAAATCGCGAACCTTCTTAATAGGGTGGACTCCATAAATTGTTTCCTCTCATCTAAAGTCAGATACTGGAATTGAAATGATGAATTACCAGTGATCAAAGATTGCTTAATTCAAACAAATCGAGAATGTATTTTGGTATGGTGTGCAATAACTCGAATCCTTCAAGCTATGGAGCTATGTGATGCCTCATTCCTTTATTATTTCTCTGTAATTCTTAATCCATATTAAAAACACAAAAATACTAAATTTAGATAATAATAACACTTTTCAAAAAATACTATAATTATGTTTAATATATTTGCAAATAATTGTTCTCACAAATAGTTATAAAAAACAGCTACCAAACAAGACTTTAGCTTACATATGTTTGTTTATAAAAAAAAATACACATTTAATCATCACATTATCAACAAAATACACTAATTCCCAACGAAAATGTCATTATTATCACCACACATTAAATGTAACTAAACTCAAAGATTTATCATTATTATATTATCAACAAAACACACACTAAAATAAAAGAATAACGTAGTTAAATTTTCAATACAAAAATAAATTAATGTAGGAGGGTTACCTACTATGGAGTCGAATGGAATATTATAAGAGAGAATATAAAAAGAAAAGCACTCGATTTGTGCCCCCTAAATCCATCGCTAGCAGATAAATCATAAGAATATGCTATAGTTATAATTGAAAAAGTAATGGGAAGTTATACGTATTTTTATCAGATGATAATGTCGTCGCTGGTTTAATAAATCCATTTAAATTTTTTTTAAATTACTTAAATCATTGCCTGCGACAACCAGATTCGTATCGTTGTCGCGCCTATGCATTCCAAACGTACAAAGACGTGGCTGGTCGCTTTTAACAACTATTTTTAATTTTAAAAAATATGTCTATAATAAAAAACTTCGATTTTATCTTTATTTTTATTTAAATACAATATTTTGTTTTCAAAGAAAAAAAATTAAGAAATTAAAATAACAGGAAATGTATGAAAAAGAAACCACAAAGAGTAGACACGTAGAAACAGGACGTTCAAAAAGAGCAGACGGTTTTGGCACGTGTCTAAGCGTCATGATTTTGACTGGCCAGGAGCCATCACTGGGAGAGTGACTTCTGTTAAGCTACAGGTTACAGGCTTACAGCCAATATTGACGAAAACGAATGTTAGGAGATTTCGGAGTTGTGATGGCATTTCATTTGAATTTGAGTTTCATTTAGCCGCTTCCTACCTGCATTCCAATTTAATTTATTTTATATCTTTCTTTACGTACTATATAATTATTTTCAGTATTTAATATTTATTTATATATATATATATATATATATATATATATGTATATAATTTCTGTTTTTCCTAGAGAGAGAGAGAGAGAGAGAGTTTGCTTGGCTGGAGACGAGTCCATATCTCCACTGATTGGCTCCTCGCTTGCCGGATTCGGAGCCCTAACCCCTAGAATTTTCTTAGATCGTTTCAGATGCTCATTTGATCAAAGCGAGCGCTCAATTTGTGACGTGGGATAAGCTTAAGCGGATCTTGGATCTCTGATCGATAGGTGTTGCAGATCGCATCGAGAAACCATGCCGTCTCACGCGGATCTGGACCGTCAGATCGAACATCTGATGGAATGCAAGCCTCTGTCGGAGCCCGAGGTGAAGACTTTGTGCGATCAGGCTAGGGCAATACTAGTGGAGGAATACAACGTGCAGCCGGTCAAGTGTCCGGTGACGGTGTGCGGGGATATTCATGGCCAGTTCTACGACCTCATAGAGCTGTTTCGGATCGGCGGGAATGCTCCAGACACGAATTATCTTTTTATGGGCGATTATGTGGGTGAGTTGATAGCTTGTATCAAATTTAATTGTTTGGTTTTGGGATTTTTTTTTTCTTTTAACTGTTGTGACATGTCTCATAACATGTTTGATAAGATTTCGTAATCATTGAGGTGTCGTGGTTTGGTTCTGCACCTGATTCAAAAAGAAGAACTTACTTTCTGATGTTTTCTGGAGGCGGCTATGTATTGTTGATGTAGAATTTGACATGGAAATTGCCCTAACATTTAATGTGTAAATATCATGAGCTGCCTTTTGATTTTCTGTTGTATTTTACATTTATTAATTTTGATTTGATAAATTAGTGGATGATTGAAAGCCATTTTTAGTTCCGTATGGATCTCGGAAGGAGGTGAACAATTAGAGAAAAGCCAAATTTAGCTTCCAAATTTATTATTATTTTTAATTTATTTTCATTATTTTACTGATATTTTGATCGAGATCCGAGAGTGACCCTAATGGTGGGTGGATTTATGTTTCAGATCCAGTGGCTTTCTTTCTCTCTTTCCCCTTTTCTTCTGGTGTTCTCTCTGGGGTTGTGGGAATGTTTCCTCGTTCTCTGCGTCAATCAATTGACAAATTGATTGCGTATAGCACTCTTCCTTATACTGCTTATTTCCTCTGTGTCAATCAATTGACAAATTGATTGATTATAGCACTCTTCCTTGATTTGTGAAAATGTCTGCAAGTATCGTCCCCTACGCATTTTGCTCACAATTACCCAACTCACTTTCCACTTCTCATTTCCTCATACTACCACCTCTCACTCAAGCAAGGCTGACCTGAATCCAACAACACCAACATGAATACGTGGCGCCAGAGATTTTGTTGGTGATCCTAAATTGGATATTTTGTATCTGGGAGTCCAGCGGTGGATCGCTGAAAGTATAATTGTGAAGTGCAAAATTTTCTGTAACTTGTCTGTGAATGTGTGTACTTGGGTATGACCCGTCTAACAACGGCCACATTAGAATGCAAGGTTTGAGATTTTATTGATGATCCATACTTTGGAAATATTGTATCTGGAGTCATAAAACTGCTGAAATTGTAATGGTGAAAAGCCAAAATTTCCAGAACTTGTTTGTGTGTGCATACATATATCAGTTGGAGTAACCTGTCAAAGGTTTGCCATGTGCTTGGGTTGAGTTTTACATGAGACTGGTATATGCATGTAGTATGTTGATGATGGTTTGGCTAGATCAGTAACGGTTCTCACCCGTTCCTCCCAAATGTGCTATTCCTAAGTGTGTCATAACTCATTTAAAAAGTAAGACCTGGGCATAAATAACTTTTGAAAAAAAATTTTAAAAACTTCAATGGAACATCATCATAGTTGACTTTGTCCAGTTAAATTGATTGAAAGATTAATAGATGAATGTTTCAAACTGTTTCATGCCTAATAAATTTGGTGACGATATATGAAAATATTGAGTGAGGGGTTGAATGAATGCAATAATTCTTGTTAGTATGCTAGTGTGAAGAAGTGACATCATTCTAGTAGAGATGCTGCAAGGATAGGGAAATGCTAAAAGGGGTAATCCACATCTGATTAATTGATTGGATCTTACTTGATGGCATGTCAATGCCAGAGAACACATCATGGAAGTCTTTTTTTCCTTTCAATTCTTCTAGCATGATTACTGTAATTAACTCAATTGTGTTTTTAATTAACTAATGAGTCCCAGATAGATTTCCGTTTGATTTAGTAATTAAATGGCACGTGTGATGCTCCAGACAAGTTTTGAATCTCATTCAGATTTTACCTTTATGGATGCACTAGAATTTTGTTCCTCATTTTGGTTGTTTTGATGCAGATCGTGGGTACTATCTACAGTGGAAACTGTTACACTTTTTAGTGGCCTGAAGGTTCAAGTATAGAGAGAATTACAATTTTGAGGGAAACCATGAGAGCCGGCAAATAACTCAAGTGTAAGACACTTCTTTAATCTAGTCATGTGCCAATCTAACAAGCATAAATGTGTTCAATGCAAGGCACATGTTATATTATTTCATTCTTTTCTCATATATGAGAACTGGAAAGTGATTTGCTGGCTCGTAGGTCTCTGACTGATTATTAAGAAGCTGTTAAAAAGATTGATTTAAGTAATATAGCAACCCGCCATACAAGCATTTGTTAAATTCTGTAATCAAACTCTCAAGGATCGTATGTAGACATCTGTTCCTGTCATTTTGAGTGGAACTGCATCCTCTCATCTACTATAATAGTTTCATTGGTGGGAGGTTCTTTTCCCCCACTTTGAGGTGACATCCTTCCTAGAGCCGCTATCAGGTGGCTACTCGCCAAATCAAGGGCCTATTCTGCTACGCATTGAGTGGGTTATCCCAATTCTAACTTCAGCCCTTGGGCCACAATAATAAGCCCAAACACACAACCTTCAGGACAAGCCATGATGCGTTGAAACATGAACATTGCATCAGAAACTCAAAAAACAAATCTGAACCAAATGGTTAATTGCCGATGCTGTGGCTTGCTGCAATGTGTCTAGATTTGCCATTAAACAATGTTGGTATGTATTAGTTGATGAATGTGCAATTCCCAGGACTTCACTTAAGTATCAATATCAGACCTATTTTACTTCTTCTATGTTGCACATGACTGTCCTTAAAAGTATTCACCCCTATCAGGTTCTTTCCATTTAAGAGATTGTATAACATTTGTTAAATGTTTGTTAAATATTTGAACAGGGTATGCATACTTGTTACATTTTAATTACTTAAATTCTTTTTTAACTACACTGTAAATGCTTTGTAAAACTGTGACCAGATTCTTTGATTTGATTCAATTTCTTGTCTTACCTAAGAAAACCTTAAAACTGCTAAAAATCAATTCCTCACTGTTTTTCTGATTTTTACTATGACATGCTTAGCTTCTTTGTGCCTGCTACAATAATTGGAGTGGCTTCACACGGCATTGTTTGATTTTTTTCAACTAATTTGGCGACACTGTCCATTGTATTCTTCATTTGTATGTTGGTTTGCCTCTTTGGCGCATTTTAATACAACCACTGCTCACTTGTTAAAAAAAAAGGCATTGCTGATATAAAATAATATGAAAACACATTCTTGATATATGAAACTACCTAGAGGGCAAGTAGATAGTCTGAATTAATTAATCCTAATCTCAAATTTATTGATTTAATATTATGCCCCCTTTGCCCAAATTTTATTAGAAGAAATGATCATGGTGATGGGACACAAATGCATATGGAAACTGTCTTGTAAAGCCACCTGCAGAAATATTCACAGCTCTAAAACTATTAAGTAGTAAGTAGATCAAATCCACTATTTATGAAAAAGAGTACATAGTTGTTCATAGTTGTACCTAATCCAAACATCACCTTCTCTTGATGAACTTGTACCAGTACTTCTTGTATACTCTTAGCTCTGCTTTCGAATGCTGCAGCTTGGTGTTGAGGCCAACAATTTGACATAGCAGCCCGCCTTCTTGTTGAAAGATTTAACAATGCCCATTTCTAAAGCATTTGAGGGATTTAAACTATAGGAAAAGGTAGTTTTTCATTATCGATAATAAAAACTTTAATTTAAGCCAATTCACCAGTTATGTTGTTCCAATGCTCATTTCTAAAGTATTTGAGGGATTTAAACTATAGGGTAGAGGTGACTTCATTATCCATATTAAAAATTTTAATCTAAGCCAAATCGCCTGTAATGATAACACAACTAGTGTGAGTTCCATAAATACATTTGCTATTTGTTTCTTTAGCTGCATTATCCATCTTTAGGTGCATCATCTCTTTATGTATTCTCTTTTATCTCTTTCTTAATTTTTTCAAAATTATTCTGGATGGTAACATTAAATAAATTACAATTAAATCAGAAATTTTAAAATTAATTCCTAACTCCTGAAATTGAAATGTTTTTTTATTTCTTAATTTTAAAAATAAAATTTAAAGATAAAATATAGAACAGAATTTTAAAAATCATATTTTCTCAATCTAATCTAGTAGAAAAATTTATTGCCAGTAAAACATTCAATTTGGAAAGTTTTAAACTAATCAAAGTTTACTGATATAATAGTCTTAAATATCTTTCTGAGCATCTTTTTTGAATAAACAAGTTCTTCATGTACAAGCATCCTAAGATTTGGAATGCAAAGGATTTAATGCCTAGACATGTGCCCACAACCAACACACTCGCAATCCTACCCAACCCATGTAATGCAGTTCACTGTAAGACTCAGGGTATAATTTAATCTTAGTATTTATTATGTGCCTAGATTTTTTGGCCAAGTATAATAAGGAAATCACCTAATATAAAAGAATAGAAGACTTGGGAATTCAACGTTGTAGATTCCTACCCTAATTTCCCATTTTTGTGTAAGTCTGACCAAGCTCTCCAATCAACTTTCAAGCATACTTGGTGCATTGTTTTTTGGCCTCTGATTTGGTTATAAATCTTGTTCAACTGTTATTGCCTAAACCCAAATACAAATGTTGGACTTATCTTGCTTCCTTCTTGAAAATCTTCAACTTGTTCTTGTGATCCTATTAAAATCTAGAGCTCCTGAATCATTGTATTTTTGAAGTGAAATTGCTGACTCCAACTAATACATTAGTACTAACTTCACGCTGGTGCCCAACTTTATATTGGTTATTTCATACTCAACTTTCACTTTCTTTGTCTCTTTTCTTTTTTTATTCAGGTATGGGTTTTATGATGAATGCTTGAGAAAATATGGAAATGCCAATGTCTGGAAGTATTTTACCGACCTTTTTGATTATCTACCTCTTACGGCCCTCATTGAGAGTCAGGTTTGAGTTGTCTATTTATGCGACTTATTTATTTCATGAATGATACTGGACAACCATTTATTGTTATACCATAGGCTTGTTTGCATGGAGGACTTTCTCCACTTTTGATATGCATTAGATAATATTCGAAGTTTGACCGTATACAGGAGGTATGTGCACAGTTTTGATCAGTTTATACTTGGAAAGTACTTATGATCTTATATGATTTTTTATGAGACTGGTTTCTCTCTATTGCTAAAGGCTTTATCTCCATTTTCTTTCGTTGTTGACTGAACTAGCTTGTTGCATCACAAAGAGAAGTAGGCATCTCCTTGATTTTTCAAAAATTAGATAAATCATTCAGGGGAATGTGAAGTTTGCTTTTGAGAGTATATACAAACATCCTTAAATTTTAGTGATTTGAGACGTTTCCTCCCAACAACAGTTATGAATTGTCTTCCACATGGTGTTAAATATAGGACTTGTTGCTAGCTTACATGGTACACAAGTTTGATGGGAGAGCTGGTGTTCGGTTATCATCTGAACTATAGCTTAATCTTTTGACTCTATTTCACAAATGCATGGTGTAGGTAACACAAATAAAATATTTTGTCTGCTAATTAGTCCTCTGTACTACTAACAAGAATTTGGTGTCTGTACAGTCTCTTGAGGTAGCATTAAAGACCATGGAGAATTTACATGATGATGCTAATTACTCATCAGAATGATGTAATTGTTCAATTCAATGTTAAAACTTTTACCCATGACCCATGAAAATGAATTAAAGGATGTTAATTACTTTGTGTGCTTTTACAATACTAAGATCATGAAAGGGCCACATATGCCTATCCACTTCATGAGTTTGGCTTAGTTCTAGAAAATGCGCTACTCCAACAAAGGCAATGCAGGTAATCCAAAGTTCTGCATACAAGGTTAATAAGAAGAAGAATAACATGGGATGCATGGTGATTTTTTTTTTTTATCTATACTAGACCTGGTGTATTTCAGGCTGAAAGCTTCTTTTGTACTTTCTCTTAGATCCTGTGCTAATATTGTTTTGAAACTAGATTCTTTGTTCATTAGAAATCTGCTGCTGCTTCTTAGAATGTTTGGGGCAGGTATGTCTTTTTGTTTGCCTTGCTCTTTTTGTACAGGTCTAAGGGTCTCCTTTGTATACTCTCGGTGTACTTTGGGATGCCTCCCTAGACCAAGTGTATAAAGGTAGTCTACGAAATGTTGCAACATAGTTTGGAACTATGATCATGAGGACCGTTAAGCTTTTCAAAATTGTTTAGGCCTCTGGTGCTTATTTTTACCGTCTGCCCCCTGGGTTAAAACTGAAATTATCGCACTTTTACTTTTTCTAATTTAAGCCTGAATTTGGATGAGTGTATGTATATATTCTTGTTTTCTTTACCTTAATCTGGACTTAGTAATCACTTTCTGTTCATGTGATTGTTGCATTCTCTGTTGGACTTCTCATGGTGTTTTGATTTTGTCGTTTTTCATTTATTTTTGTTCTACCTCACAATTGCTGATGGATTTGTTTGTGTGAAAGTAGGTTCCACATGAAGGACCTATGTGTGATCTTTTGTGGTCGGATCCTTCTGACTGTTGTGGGTGGGGCAGGTATATTCCTTAATGTGAGCAGGCTATGCCTTAGACAGATAGAACACAGTTCAACAAAACCTGGTCAAGTCCCTCTCATCCCATGAGCTCCATCATAATCATAATGAAGAACCATACTGTTCAGGCACAAGAAAACTGCCATAATGTACTCTCTTTTACATTTTATACCTTTTACATTTTTCTTGTGTGCCATTTCCTTTCAATTATTTATTCACTATTTTATCATTCTGAACACATTTTATAGGAAAAGAATGTGGTGACTGTATTTAGTGCTCCAAACTATTGTTACCGGTGTGGGAATATGGCTGCAATATTAGAGATTGGGGAGAATATGGATCAAAATTTCCTTCAATTTGACCCAGCACCCCGGCAGATTGAAACTTGACACCACTGGAAGACTTCGACTATTTTTTGTAATTTCCATACCTTCTCCCCGGCTCTGTTTGTAATCCTCGTCTGTTTTTTTTTTTTTTTTTTTTTTGTTACTGTAGATGTGTTAAAGAGGAGTTTTGTTGTTTGAGGATCATTGCCAACATCATTCTTTGTTTGAGTTTGGACCAATGTGCTGCTTTTGATTATGTTCCCAAAGAGAACTCACAAGAAAAGTGATGAGGCGTCTCTAAGTGCCCTGTATATTTTTTTCAAGAGGAAGCAGCAATGGCATGGTATATCTTGTTCTGTAATCCTAAAATTACGGCAGATGTTTTCTGAAATATCTTTTTCCCAGCTGCTGTCGCAGCTCTCCGACCGGACGGGGGAATTAATCATTCAAGTTGCTGCAGCAATGTGATAAATGTAAGAAATAGGTTGTCTCTGGCATTTTTGTTTTTACCAGTTATTTCGCAATTAGCTGCTGGGGTTTTTACCAGATCATCATCTTTGATGTCTTGTTTGCCCCTCAGCTAATACTGCTGCTAGAGAGAGCCTGTATAGAAGGAGGACGCTATAAACTAGCAGAGAGACAGACACAATTCTCCAATTTAACACTTACTACGGGTTGAGGGCTTGGGCTTGGGCTTGGGCATTTCTACGCCATAACACTACTATTATCCTCATAAAAATAGAATTTAATTCATTTAAGTGTTGCATTTTAAATGATAAATTCACATTTTTGAGACTAAATTTGATTTAATAGAACTTTTTTTTTAATTTTTTATATGTAGATTCGGAGAAAATAAGCTCCTCACGGAATTCAATTTGGTATCGACTATGATAGATTTAAAATTAGTTTAGAAAGAATAATTTATTAAACATATATACCTTTTTTTTTTTTTTAACAGTTTATATGCACGATGGACTGGCTCGGTATTAAGAGTAGAACCGTAGATGTTCGATTTTTGGATAATAAGATGAGGTGTATTGAGTCAAGGTTAAAGATACGTGGAAGAACAAAATATTAAAGCAAATTAGATGAAGACAAAATGAATTTTCAGATCAAGTGGAGTCAATTGCTTTCTCTTCATATGGATGAGTGGTTGGAATTTGATCTATTAAAATGTGTCTCAAATTCACAATTAGTATGTATTTCTTTTATGTAAAGAATATTGTATAATATATCTCTTAGGAGGTTGTAAAGTCCAAGATGCCTCAAGGCAACGAGGCCTCTTGGAGCTTCTTATGAGGCAAGGTGTTTGTAAACTTTTTTTATGTAAGGCACATTAATTTTTATGTTACATATATATTTTTCTCAAAATATATAAATTTAACAATCATTTATTATCAAATATCTGTACTTCAATCCAATCAATAAAAATATATAAATTCGTGAAGGTTAAGAGAGAGTTTCCTATTTTTCTGCAATTTATTGGCTATTTTGATTGCTTTTCCACCTTTTCCTTCTTTTCTATGTGGTTGATAAGCAGAGGCTAGAGTGGGCTTTGATTTTTTTGGTTGATACAAAAGCAAAGAAATTAGAGGCCAGAGGTCCCTACGGAAGTCCAGTCTCTAGGTCAAGACCTTAAAATATATATATATATATGAGAGTATATATATATATATATATATATATATATATATATATATATATATATATATATATATATATATTCAAAAATTAATTAAAAATTACATATCAAAAACAATGTTATTTTGGTCTCTGTACTTTCAAAAAAGAAATTAGGGCTGCGCTTTTATTGAGTATATGCGAGCAAGGTAAAACTTACTTGAAAATTGTCGGTTAGTCTTTGCCGCGCACCTAGACAAGCTTTGCGCCGATGAAGCATCACTCGTTAAAAGGGCATTGCCTTGATTCAAGCGATGCGTCAATGTGGGGTCACCTTGCACCTTAGACGCTCATTTCACAACTATTCTTAGGTTTGTATATTATTATATTGAGATTTCTTTGCTCGATAAGGAAAGATTTCCTTGTACAATAAGGAAAGTTATTATATTACTGGGAATCGAAACAGAAGACAAGCTTTTTAACCCAATTATATGTCGTTATATTCTCTATAATATTTTCTATAATATAGTGAAATATTATCTCATTAGTGGATGTAAACATGCATGGTCGAACAATGTTAAAATCCTATGCATCTTTATATAAATTACTTTATCTTTGTGTTCTTTAATTTATATTATCATGCATCAAAAAAGCTGGAGGTTGGCATAACAAACTACATCGTGAGTTTCAAATAAAGCGCATTTAAGAACAAAAATTACATAGCAAATACGATGAAGAGAATTTATAGTTTAAGGTGAAGTGATTTCTCGTTAGAATGTGATGGATGATTGATTTGATTGAATTTGATCAATGGTAGAGATTGTTTGAACATGTCTCAAATTCCTAATTAATATAGATTCATTTTTTTGTAAAGAATATTATATAGTGTATTTCTAAGGTTTATATATTATTGTAATATTTTATTTATTTGTTGAATAAGGAAATATATAATAAGGAAAGTTGTTATGGATATCACTATAAATATTTTAAACCACGAGAGGAAAGCCTTATGAGAAAAATATGAACTTATAACCGGATATAGTATTAAAAGGAAAAAACATACATAGATGTTTCAATAATCTAATTGTATGTAGTTCTATTTCCTAATATTTTCTACAATGTAATGGAAAAATTATTCCTCAATTCAAGGATGAAATGGATAGCGAACCATGATAAAACTTCGTACATCTTTATACTTAATCACACTTTTGTATTATTGAATTAATATTATCAGCCCTCTTCTATTGTCGTTCTGTTTTTAAAAATAATGTAGAAAATTTGAAAGGAACCATAAAGAAAATTAGAATTTATGTGAGACGAATATTGTATCCCTTAACATTTGATCACTATATATATATTAATGAATATTTTTAATTAAATAGGAGTTCCTTTTTAAAATACGAGTATATATCATATATGGAGCATTCCAACATAGAAAGACAACATTCTGGAAAGTAATAAAAAACAAAAACAGGAGAATTTGCTTTACTACATGAACACCGTGAAAACAAGGAATTAACACCCCTGGTTATCGATTTTACCCTACAAATTCAATGTTTAAAGAGTTAAACCCTCAAGGCCATTGGAGGGCCCCGTGGTATTGGTCGGCGTAATTTAACTCACTCGAACATCCTACGCATTTTATCAAAAAAAAAAAAAAAAAAAATCATGAATTGGTTCCATCGGTGGTTAAATTTAAAACCTAGAGCTGCTGGGGATTCTCCCAGCCCCAGCCCCGGGCATTGCAACACTCCGCTTGCGTCTGAAGTATACAGCTGAACCACTAACCACCAATAAACACACCATAATGCCCTGTTCAAAATTGTTCAACGTATATGTCAGACTTTAAAATTATCATCAATAAAGTTTTATTAACATAAGAAAAATATGTCTAGAGGATGATCTAGTAAGGTTGTGTTTAGTTCCCGAAAAGAAAAAAATGCTAAGGAAAATGATGTTCATATGCTTGATTGTTTAATTAAAAACGTGAAAGACAATCAAATATAAATAAAATTACTTAGAATTACATATTTTAATTCTTGACAATCTTTTATATTGGATGAGAGTTAAAACAAATAAAAATAATATGTTACTCGACTTTATTTTTTATTTTCTATTTTCTTTCTTTTCCTTCCACTTTTTCTATATTTTATTTCCCCTCATTTTCCTTCAACAGAAAAGACACAAGAGAAAATGGAATTAGAGGGGAAAAATGGTTGATCGAGCACTCAGATTAACAACCTTTCTGTATTTTGAGAATGGGGCTCATTATCAAGCAAGGTAAATATATATTTCAATCAAAGAGTTGGAGCCAAGATAACAACAGAGCAGGAATGAAGTTTGCTTTTATGCTTTCTAGTGGCTCAGTTTAGTTTTAGTCCATACAATTCATATATTTGTCCAATTTAGTTCCAGCAAAGTTTACATTTTATGCCCTATTTAGCTATTATGATTTAGGTTTAAGACTTGAACTACTAAATTCTTTTGGAAAATCATTTTGTTAAGAGTAGGTTTACTACCTGAAAATTTAAAAAGTTTTTTTTTCCCTGAAAATCATTTTTGTGGATAGATTGTAAGTTTATACATAAGACTTTTTACTTAAAAGAAAACCAATAAACAAAAAATGTATCCAGATGAAACCTAATATTTTTGTTTTCAAGTTTCATTTCTTAAATAGACCTTAACCAACAAATATGAATATAAATCTTCACAATATTTCCTAGGTGCATGACCTCAGATGTCTCCTCAATTTTTTACTTGCATTTCTTCCCACGGATTCCATAGAAACCTTTGTGCCACATCTACACCCTATGTTGGTGAAAGCTTGCCTTACTATGAGTATTGGATTTTAGTTGCTAAATGAGAATCATTAAGAACATCAATTTGGGAGATTTGGGAATCAAGACGTGTATCAGTGAACATTTGGGTATGTATTAGCTTAAAAGAATATTCATGATTATGATGTCTAGAGTTTAACAGTCATCACATCATTTCATGTTACGGTGATCTATTATTGTTCTTTGGCATGATTTTGTCAACATAACCAAGTGTTCAAAAGGCCAGACAGGTCACAAGAAGAAAAGCTTTGGAGAAAATTTTAAGATATCTCAAAAATAAGTATCATTAAACTTCTCTTCATTTACAGGTGGTATACAGCTCTTCTGTATGTATTATATGCCCTTGTACCATCTTCAATGTGGATGAATCCTCCAATAAACTCTCTATGTCTACTGAAGCAGAGAGCCTCTCTCTCCCCTTCATTTTAATACATGTGGTTTTATTTTTGGCGTAACTGTTTTCTGCAAGGGCTAGATCATCATTTGTGCCTTTTTTTGGCCCTTTTCTTGCTTGCTTCTTCTTCAATTTCATTTCAGAGGAATACGGTAGCCGTTTCCCATCTTCAAGAAATATATTTTGCATCATTCTACATGGAAACACATGTAAGGGTGAAACCCAGAGCAAGGAAGATTTTATGAGATGCTGAGATAAGATGCTTTGAAATAATTATGAAATCATTAGGCATATGAAGTTAAACGATAAGCTGAATCTACAATGATATGACCATCAATACCAAGATTTATGCAGGTGATTTTGATAGCCTATATTTTCAACTAAAGATCTGTGCTTCCTCCTATCACTAACTTTTTTCTCTCGTCTTGAATAATATTTTTCTGAGTTTAAACTGATTTTATATTATATAGACGCATTTGGCTGTAGTCTTTCTTTTCCATAATTTCTCTTTTTCTTTGAAATCTGATAAAATCGAATAACGCCTCCAGTATTAAAAACAAATACAAATCCTGAGAATATATTTGAGGTGTCAATCAGCTACAGAACCTAGTCTGCAGATTACAACTCTCAAAGATTAAAATGCCAAATCTGTTTTTAGTGTCCTAATCAGGACGTACAATCTGAAGCAGGAAGTCATCTGAGGGTATACTAAAGGCAAAGAACAAAATACCTATAAAAAGAGAGGCAAAGAACTAAATATCACCACTAAAAGCAGTTATGATGCCTATGAGCTTTAAGGTTTCAATTTTGCTGGTGGTGAGAACAATAACTAACCTCTCATGACTCAGAGTCTCTTTGTTCTTGACGAGTCACACAAAGCTTAGGATATTCTTAACCAAAAGTTGTCTATATGTATCAACAATGAAACAGAACCAACACAACCAATTTTCAAACTCCTAGGAATAATCCGCTCAAAGAAATAAATGAAATCACAAAGGTCCTCCCTCAGTATCTAAGAAGAAAATTACTCCCATGCAATCTATGCCCTCCACTATCAAACACTAGTCATTTACAGATGCAGATCAACACCAACGACTCATATTGATGAATAATCCCAAATATAGTAACTGACTGAGTGAGCAATTCTAACTTAATAAGAAATTACTAATGAACCAAATTTTCGTCATGAAATAAAGGGAAAAATTCTAATCTTATAACTTGATTTGTTGTCCTTCAATGTAAAACAAGGGATGCAATCAAAAGTCCGCAAAATACCACTGAAATTTTCATAAAACGGGGCAAAATGAGATTCCGTTGCAAGCAACCTTATGTACACAAACCAGCATGTAATTTCAAACACGGAAAAGTCAATCAAAATTAATCGAAAATATAAACTACAAACAACAGCGCACATGAAAAAATGAAGTAAAGTGGATCGAATACAAGAGAGTAGCTTAAATTTAATATATGAAGAAGGGGAATTGTTCGAAACCTTTTCAGAGTATTGGCAAGGAACACAGGGACCCGAGATAGAGCAATCGAAAGTGACGTTACTGCCTCTTGGGGCTTCTGAAACCAAGAACCTCCTCCTCCCAACGGCGTGCCATTTAAGGATTCAGATCTCCCCAATTTCTGCGCCAAAAACATAGGAACCTTAAAAATATTAAAAAGAAAATTGAAAAGAAGATATGGGATGGTCGGAGAGAGATTGAATTTCACAGCCACAGTAGTTTCCAGAGTGATGTATTATGAGGATGATCATAGACAAAAGGTTGATGATCAGAATCCACGCTGCTGGACTTGAAACCCCAGCCCTTCTAAGTTTAGTTGTTTTCTTTCAGCCTTTTTCCCCACTGCATGGCTTCAGACTGAAGATCTGCTCTTTCCTCTCCTTCCAATTTCCATTTTGTCGTTTTAATTTTCTTGTTATTCTTTTTCCATTGCTAATGTTTTTTTTTTTTTTTCTGAAAGAAAATAAATATTTGATTAACAGATATAAAATAAATTTTAAGATTTGCAAACTTAATCCTCTATATTTTTTTCAAAATAAATCACATTAGATATTAGTACCTTATTTTCTATATATTTTTTGATTTAAAATGCATTATGAGAATATATGTATTTTTGTTAAAATTATGACAAAAAATCATTTACAAAGTTAAAGAACCGAAATTGTAGCTTTAAAAATTACTTTAATCAAATCACCCTACACCAAACCCCCTAATATTATTGTGTTTTTTCGCACATTACTTATTGGAGGTTTTGTTTTTTGAATTACATTACTCCCACGATTTCAAAATTGTATAATATCTTCAATTTGTTAATAAAAACTTTTAAATTGTTTGATTGTTACTTAGAAAACAGTTTTTAGAAATGAAGTGCATTTTAGATAATATTATAAATATATTATTATCCATATTTTTAGCTTTAATACAATTTAGTACAATATAACCAAAACAAAGTCATTGTCATAATATATATATTCTTGAAAGAATACATAAATTATTCAATTAACAATTAAAAGAAGAAAAAGAGAAAATAAAAATAAAGAAAAAGTAGAGCAATGGAGACTTGTCAAGAGATATGGTAGAGAACCTTCGAAAATCAAATTTCAGAAATTTAATTATAGTTTTAATCAAAAATAAAAAGAATGTATTTTTGTAAGAAAATAAAAAGAAAGCTAAAAATCGACACAGGATCAAATTTTCGAAAATAGGTTTTAAACATTTCAAATTCTTAAATTTATATTTTTCCCACTGTTTCCGAGCAGCTCTTGTTCCTTCACATTGTCAGAAGGGCCACTACTGTTCTTCCCAATCATCGCTGTCCATCGACCCCTCTCTTGCTCAGTGCTCAGGTATATTTACTTGCCTATCCACTTTACTGAAGTAGAACCCTGCAAAGGATTTAAATGTTTTATAGTTTACACAGTTCACGTATCCAAACTTCTGTTGATTATTTTTTTTGTTCCAGTATTTCAGTAGTTCATCGATCATTGTTTTTTCTCCCCAGAAAAATACATCGTTGCTTGACTGTTAATAAATTCCAGCCGTTTTTTCTCCGAGCCATTAATCAATCTTTTTACTATTTTGCCCCTTTTATTTGAATTAAACGCACGGATTAAATGAGAGGTAAGTTTATCTCCAACATGATCCATAGCGTGTGTAATTGGGATGCCAGAGTTTTTACTGGCAATCCTGATTTCCGGTCCCATCCGGGCCTACGGATCCGAATCGGAAGTTTGGAGGCGCAAGACTATATACCGGTACTTTTACCTTTTTTTTTTTTTTTTTCTCGAAATGAACTCAGACTCTTATATAAACAATTTCTCGTGAATAACAAAATAATTTACATATTAAAGAACTACCACCGGAGTGGTGTCCATCAAATCTATACACATATACCGAGTCTCTACTTTTTACATATACAAAAAATCAGACTTTTACATTTACAAATTAGAGCGCGACATATCATGATGAACCTCACTAACGCTTCGCCAATTGACGCTTAATACTGAGATATTCTCCTCTAGATCAGCAATGATTAAAAACCCATAAATTTAGTGGGAAACGTGATCTTTATAACTTATACTAAGATAACATACATTTATGTACTGGAATTGGGTAATAAACATATAATAAGAATGTATATCGATCTTCATGAATTCATATAACACATTTACATACATAATTATCCTCAGAATCAACATATGCTTGTTCCGATCTCTCTTATCACTAAGATCGAACTTTATACTTATAGCAATCTCATACTTACTTCCTTAACTTACACTTATACAGTAATTTATTCTGTCTCACATCTCCTGATGATATGCTTATACTTATTCCAAAGGATATATACTAATCCTCGTCGACTAATACTTATCCGCATCTCTATATATGTTAGACTCATCGTGGCACTGCAGGCACTAACTTATACTGCATTTCTGATCTTATATTTGTATTACTTGAGCATATACTGTTTCATGATCTTTATACTTATAATATTATTATTTGGACATTCTTATTGATCTTATACTTGTATTACTGATCATCTACTAGACATGTGATTATGCTTTTATATTTCAGATTTTTATTTCTTGATCTATAATTTGTATTACTTGAGCTTATGCTGTACTGGATCTTAAGTACTTGTATTATAGAACTTATGCTTGTAATGAATTGCCTGTATTCTAACTTATTCTTCAGATTTAAGATCTTATAATTAAGATGCTACTAAACTTTATTCTCGACTTATTCTTATACAAAGGTACCAGAGATAGAAAGTCTTGAATAATAAAATTAGCCTTAAATACATACAAGGTCATCGATTTATGTAAGACACGACATTAGTCCCATTAGGCATAATGCATCAAATACATATACCGAGTTCATACAAATTCAGAACATATCCAAAATAAATAGATTTATTTATATCGAATCTATTTCGCACTTATACATATTCATGTCAAGATGTCCGATCGTTTTCCTCTTACATGTTTCATGACTTGTTCTTACAACAACTGATGATGTCAAGGTATAATAAGAGTTTAAGATGGCATGCTACATACCGGGTCTTATTCATTTATTTTTATATACATATTCATATTGTTTACCTAGACCTAAACCATGAATAGAGGAATACTTGATGCCAAGAACCCTAAGGTATGGTACAAAGATTGAACTTGATACGGTCTGCCCATGAATAATAAAATGGAAGACTAGCAAGATCATCAAGCCATCACTGAACTACTTCGCGACTTTAACAGAAGTGCCGTATCATGCGATAATAAACACCATCATATATGTCTTTGTCATTCATCCGATCTTAGGCGCCGCAATATATGGTTCTCCAGGCCACGTTAGTTATTTTCAAATTTCTCCAGAATAAACACGATATTGCTATTTCTCGTTATATCTATCTATCTTTATCATGTATTCCACCGGATTTCAACTGGGTTAGCAGTACACTTATACAACAATCAAATGTTCGATAGATACCGAATGCCATTAAATAGCATATGGTTAGATTCTAGACTCAATGAGTTTTCCATATTATCAAAGAACACCCAAAACGGAGTCTTTACGAAGGAGTTATGCAAATCACAGTTCAATAAAATCAGAATCATACACTCGCAAAGAGTTGAAAATAGCTACTAATTGTTTTTTGGCCAGCTTGAACCCATGAGGTTTCAAGAGATTGTATAAAGCTATAGTGGGATGACTATAGGATCAAAGAACTTTCCCATAGAGTCCAAGAACACCAAACTTTGTGCCTGATTAATGTTATGGTCGTCCTAGTTTCATATGTTGACAGGTGGGCTACGTTATACGTGAATTCATCACATGTATCTTTAGATAATCACCACAAAAGCACATATGGCCTACTTCCTATGCTGGAGCTCTTTGGCAAATCCAGCATTACTCTGGCCGACCAAAACTATCTCTGAAACAAATTCTTTCACTCAGCTACGAAGATCTTCTAATTGAGTACAAGAAAACATGCACAACATTGTGATCAAATTATGCCAAAAACACTGTGATAAAACCATCCTACAATCAATACCAAAATCATACTAATTCTATACTTTCCATACATGTAACTCGTTTTCCTATCATTTATGAGATCTATTCATATGAGCCCAAAAAATACTGGTGACTCTATTGTGGTTCTTATCTATTCATAGTAAGGTTTCATATTTATATCATATATGCATTCATATATTAATGCCTTCATATATTTCTATCATGTATACATCTATCTTTTATCGATTCACTCATTCATAGCACTATTCATTTACGTATTCAATTATTTATAAGACTATTCATTGTGGGATTCACTATTCATTACTTATTCAACAGACCATATTACTATTCATGTGAAAATCCAAACCTTGAAGCGAACTCAAGTGATTTCAAGACTCCACGCAGCTCTATCAGCAAGAGAGCGTACTTAACTCTTGGTCCGACAAATTAATCACGTAACACGTATATTTGAGAAAACTAACATGTGGATTTTTTTTCAACTTTACTTGAAATATCGGCAAATCAGTGCTTTAGTTTCACGCAGAAATTTCGTCGAGTAGATGAATTTTCGTTTCTACTAGCTTCTAACATGACGATCGAAACTCCATACTAAAAAGAGAAGTTATGGTAAATTAAAATGAAAGAACTTCACAGTTATTATTTTTCATTTCTTGTATTCATTTTTTTCTTTTTTATATTAATTTAAGAAAATTTACATGTCCCATTTTTCCATCTTTTCACTTCTACCTTGGAACACTTATTTACCCATTTCAAGATGCGTATCTTAAATGATCATTCTTTAACTATTCGATATTTTTCGCATTTTCTTTAAAAATCTTGGTTGTTATTCAATTGATTCTTACCCGTTTAAATTAAAATACGACGCTTTTAATTCAACGAATTCACGGAATGATCAGATTAAGCAGACATTCAACTGGATGTCCGCCATATTATCAGATTCTAAATTTTCCGCACTTTCAAAACACAAAATTACCTGCTTTTACCATTTTTCATCAAAATGTCATTTTTTTCGAACGAATACAATTTTAATTTATTTTATATCCTAAACATGTTCGAAAACTGATAGGATATATTTCGGGGTGTTACAGTTTCAACGAGATTTGGTATATCTATTGATTAGGGTCTCTGTCAAAGGATTGGAATGGAGTGTTTTGGTCTGTGAGGTCATTGAGAATTGCGTTATTGCTTTATTGCTTTATTCCTGGTGAAATTGTGGATTTGGAGTTTGCGGTAGCAGTTATTGTCGGAAGCATTTTTTTGCCTAGAAAGTGCTTTTGAAAAAATATTAGTTGTTCGGTGAAATTTAGGAAACATTTTTAAAAATATAAAAGTCACTTGTAGAGTTAGAAATTTTTGAAGAAACACTTACGATTTGCTTAAAAATACTTATAGGGAAAACATTTCACTAAAAACACTTCCAAGTGGAAATGTGGGCTTTTCTATTAGCTAACACTTCAAGTAGCCATAAGATTGATCAATCAAACTTTGAGAGGGCATCAGATCCTTGGCAAATTCAACTAGACAGGTGGACTTTTCTGTTAGCTAACACATTGGCTTTGATTCACTAATTGGTAGAATTAAGAACAAAGCCATAAGATCTATTATCTTTTGACCTAATGACAAATTTAGAACCCAAAGTTCACCACCCTCCTAAGAAAGAATTGTGGTTTAGCGCCTCTCTGCTGTAGGTCCACAAGAATCAAAATTGCTACCATTTATAAATTTTAGGGCCTCTAGTAATGCTAGGATCTTTGTTTTAGTACATGGCTCCAAATTAACTACCTTCAAGAAAGTCAAACAATATCATCATTGTGATCATAAATAGATTACAGATGCAGAGTTTGATCCAGATCTCCATAGGAACAATATTCAAAGTTGAGTTTGAGGTACCTCAATGTTAAGAGATAGAAAGAAAAAGTTCTAATTCTCTTATCGAATGAAAAGAATACATGTCTTACACATATTTATACATATAAGAATAAAATAAAAAGAAAACAAAATAGCACTTAAGAAAGCAAAAATAATCTATGTATCAATATATTTATACTCAACACTCCCTCAAGTGCAGAAAGATACAAGTCATATTACTGCTCATAAGAATATACTGATCCCAGACTCCTAGACTTAAAAATGTCTTCTCAAACTGTATAAAGGCGTATAGCCCTTGATAATCTAAAGATTAAAAATTCCTAAAAATAAATTATCAATTTTTCAAGAAGTTATTAGTACTTTTTAGGTATCAACTTTGTATGTTAATTATAATTTTTTTTTTTTTATAACATCCTCAAGTCAAAATAGAAAACTCAAACAGAAGATTGTCTAGGAAATATAGTAAAAAAATTGAAACACTTTTCAACACTTTACTTTTTTGAATTGAGTGTTGACAAGATACGCTGCCTTGCTTCGTCCCTAGGTATGTATAAATTTGAGTTCTCAATGTGGCTGACAAAAGCCCTCTGCTGTTGATCCCAGCTATCAATAGAGACCAAATGAACAACCCAACGCACCATGATGAAGATGAGGATCAAGGGGATGTGTTTCTCTATGAAAGTGACGTCGTTCAAGAAATCACTATAGATGAGGAAGGTGAATCTATCTCCCCCTCTTTTTCTCTCTATTTTGTTTTTTATTTTATTTTTTATTTTTTTGTTTTATTTTTGAAATTTCTTTGTCTCCCTTGTTGTATATGCAGATCTTCCTGGATGCAGAAGGCGAAGATGATGATGCTGAAGAAGTTGGTATAACCCTTTTCTACTTTTTCTCTCTCTCTTTTTTTTTTAAATTTTTTATTAAAATTAGAGCAATCTTTATTTAAGTAGATAAACATTTTAAATGAAGATTATCTAAAAGAATACGATTAAACATGCAACCGTATCTAAAATTCAAGAAGCTAAATAAAATTACCTATGTGTAGATCGGTGCGCACCGGCCAACTAGACTTCAGGATCGCCCACCAATCCAAGAATCTACACCGCCGATCTGGCAAAGAACAAAGACGCTAAACTAATCCATCTACACTTGGCCCAATCTACGTATCAAGACCGCACCATCCATTCTGGTGATTTGATCCTCGTGGGTGGTATGGATGCGCAGTAGCACAATGAATCGTATCAGAATCGAATCTGGAACACTTAGAGAAAACCAAAGTTAATGTAAAATTTTTTCTTTCTCACTGATTTCAAAAAACACAAAAAACTAAAGAGAAAAACCTTAAACCTATTACATCAAGGAATAACTGCTCATATAATAAATTAGGTTTGATATAAGGAACTGCTCATATAATAAATATATTTATTATAAAACCGCTCATATAATAAATTATATTAATAGAATATTATAATTTATACATATATTTGAGAACATTATAGACCCAAGAACATATAATTGCTAACAATTCTCCCATTTCTGCTTGAGTACAATCCTATATGTCAAAACCAGTGTAACTCCAACTCAGGTTCTATAGTTCCATTACCGATATGATGAACGCTACTCTCTCGAAGCAAATGGGATCCAACTACTATTATTAATTGCGCCCTTTATAATTGAAAGCAATTATCTAATCCGGTGCCACTCACTAAAGTGCCCAGAGTTGAACTCCAAAATTAATAATATTGGATATATATTAATTTCCTCCATTAAAATATCGAGATTTATCATTATATTTTCATTATCAATTAATTATTTTAATCTTCGATTTAACAGCTTAATGATCAAATGTAATCGCTGACTTCATTATAATCTGGCATCAAACATATCAAGAGTGAATATTTCATACAATTTCCATTTTTTTATTTCATAAATAATTTGACTTAAACAATCACGTTCCCAAATCATTCTCCAGGTATCGTCACAACAGCCTCACATATTAACAATTCAAAGACCGATAATTATTCAATTACCTATTTAAAGAACTCAGATCGAGAGAAAATAATAATCAAATATCACTGAGATTAATCCCTTTCAAAGTAATTCCTAACTTTAATCAAATCTTTTTTGATCCTATCAATGCAAATGAGACCACACCTCACAATATTTTATAATAACCAACATTGCATTATTTTATGTATTGCAAAGCCTAAATAAAGCCATTCAACTTTATTCAATAATCGTGATCTTATCTATTAATTATGTATAACTTTTACGATCACGTTTTCCATTTGACGATCCATACGACCATATACCGTGACAATTAATCTGGACCTTAATACGAAAAATACTAGTGTGCAATAAGGTGAAATTAATAATTTCATTGAAATTTATTAAGATTTGGGAAATACAATAATTTATTTAATTTTGCTACAAAGCTCAAATAAAAACTCCCACTGGCCTCCTAAAATAAGTCCTAATCTCCAGTAACACCCATAATCTACATGGTCTTTCAAAAAACTCAATGTAGAGCCTCAGAACGGGTCCGCTAGGCTCTCCGACGCTTATTTCTTCGTAACCACCGCGGTCTCCCCGCCAATGATGCTCCCGGATCAAGTGGTACTTCCTCTCAATGTGTTTTTGTTTCTGTGATACCTTGTTCTCGACTGCGTTACGGCCCCACCGTTGTCACAAAGAAGAATAGTTTGACTCAAGACTGGGTATCACCTCAAGATCCATAATGAACTTTCACCACACAAATTTTCCTTAGTCGCCTTCTCGTAAGAACATATTCAGCCACCGGTGGACACACGCTCCTGCTTAATACTCCTCCAACGATAAACTTCCACCCATAAGCAAACACATAACCGTGAGGTAGATTTCTTGAGTCATATCCGAAGTTCGAGTCTGCGGAAACCAATGGTTTTTAAACTCCCATCGGAATATACTAGCATATAATTGCTCCTCCAGATACTTATATATGTTGATCAATCCAGTATTCTTCACCTAGATTCTGATTGAGATACTGGCTTACAACTCCTACCAGATAACGTATATCTCTGTGGCTCCGGTACATAACATATATGCCACATGACTACCTACAACAGGCATAAGGTATCCTACTCATAATGCTTCTTCGCCAGAGTTTTTGGTGATTGCTCTCAGAAAGATGAATTCCATGTCTAAAGGGTAAGGATCCCTTTTTGGAATTTTCCCATGTTGAACCCGATAAGAATCTTATTTACAATATAAGAGAAAGTCAGATAGTGCCAACAACTTATTCTTCCGGTCTCGTATAAGTTTGATCTCCAAGAATATAGTTGGCTTCTCCCAAGTCTTTTCATATCAAACCTGCTTATAATCACTTGGCACTCTATAACATTTGTTGATTGCTTCCGACAATATGTCATTCATGAAAGGACTAGAAAACTACCTGTGTTTGGATCTTTTGTAAACACATGTTCATCAGTATTTCTCAAAACCAGTGGAAGTAATGGCCTCGATCAAACCTCGATGTTCCATGATCCTGATGTTTGCTTAAGTCCATAAATGACCTTGCAACTTGCATACCATGTGTTCTTCGCTTTATAGCTTTTGAACCCTCTCGGTTGTCGCATGTAGATGTCCTCTACGAATTGGCGTTACTTAAAAGGTCGTTGACATCCATCCGCCAAATCTCAGAATCGAGACTAGCAATGATAGCAGCCTAAAAGAATCCCGTGATAGATTTAAGCATGGCTATCGGGCGAAAAGGTTTCTTCATAATCTATCCCCTTGGGTATAGCTCTTTTTGCCACCATCTAGCTTTCAAGGTTTCACCTTCCCATCCGATCCTCTTTCTCTTGAAAATCCACTTACACCCTATTGGTTTTACCCCCTTTGTGCCTCTACAAGAGACTGCATCGAATTAAATACATAGATTCCATTTCTCACGGCCCATGGCTTTTGCCACTCTCGCATATCCACATCTTCCAAAGGTTTTGTAATTGATGCATCATCTTCACCGTTGAAGAGTGATGAATGGTAAGACTGTATTTAGCAAGACATATCTCACAAAGCCGCCTTACTTCATCATCACGACGAAGTCTGGTTGTCGATCTGTTTAGCCTCGTAAAGGTACTAGTTCCTCTCACTGGCTCTTTCTGCCTCGTTCCACATGTATTTGATCTGTTCCACTGTTCCACTCGTGCTTGTTCACCTGCACATTTCCTCTTGAACATGCATTAGAATCCATGGTATTAGAGGCCAAGACATCAGGAAACGCTTTGTTTCTGAGCCGAGTCAAGCTCCTCAAGAATTATTTTACTGTTTGAAATCACATATGTTTCCTCCTCCAAAAGTCGCGTGAGTACTACAATAACCTTTTTTATCCGGCTGACAGGTAAATAGTCCACCTCCTGCTCCTTGTAACAAACACACAAACTTCCAGACGATTCCAACTTATTTGGATCCTTTCTAAGACATGTGCGGATAACTGATATCTGATATATAAACTGAGGCTTGTTTTTTCCAAATTCCAGTAGTCTTAGAACCGTTTTGAAGGAACTAAATTCAAGATACATTGCAGCTGATGGCATATCCCCAAAACTATAGGTAGAGATGAATAACTAAGCATTGACCTCACTATATCTCAAGAGTTCTGCTTTCTCGCACTCCATTTCTTGTCGGGTGGAAATCGAAACAGTAGTTGCGGAAACTATCCCCTCTTGAGTCAAGTAAGACTTAAACTCGTGATAGGTATTCACCACTCCTGCCGCATCGCTTCTTTTGATATGGAGGTCCCACTGTTTTCATTCACTTTATACTCGAAATTTAGTGAAAGTTTCAGACTTTGGCGCATTAGGTAAATATATCCATACATCTTGAGTAGTCATCAGAAGGTGACAAAATACTCATACCCTCCTGCTTGACATTTATCGTCCGCACAATATCAAGATGCACTAAATTCACTGGGTTTGTCAAGGCGACATCCTTTGGCTTTAGCGGCCTTTGTCATTTTACTTCCAAACAAGACTCAGAGACTGTATAGGTTCAAAGTCTAGGGAAGCAGATCCCACTTTACCAAACCATGAATCCTAATAGATTAATATGACCTATCTGAATGCCAAAGGCAATGCTTCATTTGAAACTTTCCTTTCTCGCTAGGTGATCATGCTTATCAACAATTTCAGTAATTAAAACATCATAGGACATAGGGACTTAAATAATAAAGACCATCTATCAAAATCACCTGCATAAATACATCAGAAGAACTTTTATTGTATGAAAGAATTAAATTCCATCATAAACCTTGTTCAAATAAAACAACCAATGTAAATTAAATTCCTTTTAAAAATCGGTACATATAAATGTCACTAAACATAAAGTCCTATCATTATTGAAAAGCAATCACATTGTCCCATCGCTTTAACGGAGACATGTTCCAGTTTCCAAGCCTCAAACCTCTGCTCCTCGTCTGAACTAAGCTATAGTTTGTCCGAACCATCGCAGCGAGGTTTGCAGAGGTTAGTGGCTCCGAATCAATGATCCATTTATCAATATAATTCTCCACTAAACAAAAGCTCGAACCACAGACATTTAAATTACCCATACCTGCTTTTGTAAATCGAGGAATTCGCTTCCAAGGACTTTCCGTCCGCATTCTGAAGCACTTGCCTTTCTCACTTCTTCATAATAAGATCATTAATCAAGATCTAAATTTCTTTCCTCTGCTTGTTCTTATTCTTTTCCACCCTTAGTTTCCCCTCAGTCAGCAGAATCCCCAGTCATATGAACACCGCCTCGATTCTCTCCAAAGCCCTTTCTATGATTTCAAGTTCATGCATCAACTCGTAGGAGTTAGATCCATCTTGTTCATATTATACTAACTTTAAACTCGAGTAAAACGATCGTGTAGTGATTCAAATATGAAATCAATTTTAAATCGCTTCCATCTTCATCCCTAACACTTCACGATCAGATGTGTAATAATTAGTTTTGAAGAAATATCCTTCACACTTCCTCTGGCCATTCTAGTGTTCATTATAGCTCCTAATCAATTTCATTTTGCAAAGAACTTTTGCTGATTGTGCAAATATCTTATCGAGAGTTCGACTATTTCGCCCACTTCGAGACGAGATATCTCGCCCTTTCAAAATGACTAGCAACACCGGTAAGAATATAGCAAAATAATCGATATATTTGCCTTGGCTCAAGCCTTAGTCTTTTCGACTTGGTCGATGCATTTGTCATGCTCATTGGGCTTTCTGTGTGGTTAGGACAAACTCGCTTTTTCAAAATCCGTAATGTATAAAGCTGGTTTTCCATTCACTATATAATTATTTCCATCCAGTAGGCTTTGACTCAAAATCATTGCAAGTGGGTTAAATGATGCCATTTTCCAAAAAATACACACTAGTATTAAACGTAATATCTTACAATAAACATAATCTTAAAATTTAGTTAATCCTAAAACTATTTTCGCTTATTGTGCTACTATTTTGGTTTCATTATAAACACTTACGCTGGGCAAGATATTTATAACAAACTAGTTTTGATCATGAAATGATTAGCATCCTACTGTTGGTTCCCGTGAAGATAGAGTCACGTTTTAATTACTTAAACCCACCTTCAGATTAACTTTCCTAGATAATACATAATTCATTTTCACTAATTGTTTCAAAACTTCGGGCACTTACTAAAAATATCATAGCCTCGTTGGGAGGGTAATAATTAAATTAAGTTTGAATGTTTTTAAATCATTGTTTTAATTTCAAAATTATCTTAATATCCAAGATTGCCGACGTTGGGCCGATCAATCTTATTAAAATTTTGAAATTTAATTTGAAGTTCAATCCACAAAATCCAACCATGTTTATCCGCTAGCATCACATGATCATTTTATTATTGACCTAATAATGGAGCCCCTTAGGGTTTAAAATTAATTAAATTAATTTAAACCTTCACCATTCAATATTTTAAATAATAGGGATTTTCTAAAATTATTTCAAAAAAATAAATAATTTTCCATAATAATTATTAAAACTAGATAATAGAATCATAATAAACACAGCCACGTAATTATCATCGATGCAAATTTATATGGCACCACCTATTCTATACTAAGATGTTATCACATAAAACACGTTATAAGCATATATCAATTATTCACAAAAAAGCACACTAAATAAACTTAATCATGGTTTTCCCTAAAAATTAAAATCGCCTATTACAAAATATCCTAAGGTTCTGTAATTCAATTATTTTAGTTTACAAATGATAAAAGTGCCCAAAAACTAAAATAAATTAAAACCCTAAAACCCTAACATGTTCTAATTCCTGAAGGGCAGAGGGTCCCGCCGTCCACCAAATCAAAACCAAATGCCTGCAGTGGGAAGAAACCACCTCACCGCATCGACGAGCCAGCCGCCTAAGAAGGCCAAAACGATTCAAGACGCGGTCTCTACGCGCCAAAGACTATCAGCTTGTTTGAGACCACGCGCTAAACTTCCTTCCAATCGGCCAAGTGTGCTGCGATTCCATCGCTTTCTGCACCGCGATCCCGGGCCGACGTTGCCTCCTCCTTCCCCATCGTTTCTACTTTTAGTCACGTTCTGAGATGCAGGTCCAGATCTTCTCCTGGCTCCAATAATGAAGGCAGGATTTACAGATTTGAATTTAAAATTATGAAACTAGTTTTTTAGAATAAAAAATGTAAATAATAAATAAAACTGAAGGAAACCCGATCTTACACCGCCCTCGTTTATAAACCAAAAAATTATCACAATCAAAATCTACCATGGATCTGTGTGTGGCAAAACCATTAAAATAATACATCCATTCATGAACAAAAATCATAAAATTACCAGATCTAATCATGCGATCTAACAACAACAGAACCGGAAATATGATAATAAAACTCAAACATCAAAAAATTATTACGCATTATTGAATACCTAGATATTATATCACCAGATGTTCTTATACTTCAATCAATAAACACACAATGAAGCATGGATCTAGCAATATGATTAAACATGCAACCGTATCTAAAAATTCAATATTAAATAAACACCATGGATTTCGGCGATCCGTCAACTAGACTCTAGATCAGCCACTCAACCAAGAATTCACACCTGCCGATTCCACAAAGAATAACACGCAACCAACGATCTACACTGCCCAATCTACGATCAAGACCAGACCGTCCGACCCAGATCTATCCTCGTGGGTGGTAATGATGCGCAAGTGCAAGACAATGAATCGACGAATCGAATCTTAGAACACTTAGAGAAAAAAACCAAAGAATAGAAAATTTTTCTTTTCTCACTCGATTCTCAAAAATGTACGAAAAACTCAAAGAGAAAACCTTAAAACCCATTACATCAAGGACAACTGCTCATATAATAAATTATATTTATTATAAATAACCTGCTCATATAATAAATTATATTTATTATAAAAACCGTTCATATATCAAATTATATTTATATAAATTTATATAATTTATACATATATTTGAGAATACTAAGTTGTGGAATCTAAGAGCAATATAATTGCTAAACACTTTACAGAACCCGGAATGAATGTTTTTATGCTTGAAATAATTGTTTAATGTCCAATTCTGTGGATGTATAGTTTGATATCTGTATGCACATATTCACTGGTCATACTGGTAAGGTTTAAAAAAGAATTGAGTTGTTTTTGAATTATTATTCATTTTGTACTATTGTATAGTTGGAATGAGTATTGGTTCACTTCCGCACTAAAACTTCTTGTAGATATGGGTTATTATGCAAATTATTGGAATAATTTTTTTTTTGGTTGTAATCATCATTTAATTTCTTTGGTGAATTGATTTGGCTATGAACTTAGGAGTTGCTTTTTGGGAATTTTTCATGCCCTCATGATATGATTGAACCAAACTATTAATAATGCCTCCTTTTTCAAATATGAGCATCTCCTTTGAGGTTTTCCAAACCTTGAAACTTGTACGGCTACTTAAACTATATAAACTTTCACAAGCATATGCCAAAAATCCTCCTTGTACGAAAAACTATGATTTTTGAAGTAGAGTGGTGTTGTACTCTTTGAACATTTGTTTTTCGACTTGATTCTCTACACTTTTGTGTGTGTCCTTACCTCTACAAATATCATAGAGTTGCTATTATAGGAAGAAGCAATGTGAAGAATTCATTTGGAGAGAGTATTATTTTCCTTTGGGAAATGGATTTTGGAAAAAAGACTTGTTCTTGTTTTCTCCTCAAAAAAGGGTCTATTTGAGTAAGCTTTTGTTTGAGAAGTGCTGCTTGTGAACATCTTGGGATTAGCTTGTTAAGTTGTCTGTCTTGTCATAATGTGTTATAAAGAGGTCTTGTTTGTAAGTGCTTGAGACTCGAGACTTGATTTACTGTTGTCGGGCAACTGAGTTGACTCAAATGATATCGCTTAAGTTCCAAAAAAAAAAAAAAGAGGACGAGAGGATAAAAGAAATGGTTCTTTGTTGACTCAAAATCCTTTGAAGTCTTAGGGAGTGGAGAGGGTAGAGTTCAGGAAGGGCTCTTGCAAAAAAGGAGAAGGCTGAGGCCTCGGATTAGATCTAACAGAAGGGCTTCTAATTCTTCTAAAGAGAGGCTGTAATCATTCATAATAAGGAGTCCAGAATAAAGAACTAACGGAGGGAGAATGGCGATTTTACAAATGTGATAGTCACATTAAATGATGCGGGTAATTATTCTCACTCACAGCGGTCATAGATGGAGAAGGTAAAGCTCAAGCACCTGATACGCAAGACCAGGAGGTCCAGAATGACACGGACACAGACCGCATTACCATCGCCGGATACGTGTCCGATACGCCACGTATCGTTGACCATATAGTAGGTCAAAGACTGATGCCTGACAATGCTCGGTCATTTTCTTCTTCGTTTAAAACTACTGGTTTCTCTTCTTCCTCAAAGACACATTTTTTTCTCAAAAATACAAAAACCACACACAAAGAAACTAGATTGGTTGACTGAGAAGTGAGAGTGAGTCCCGACGCCAGAGATCGACACCAACCACCAGGAAAGCAAGGCTGCTTTTTCAAAAAACAAAGTAAGGATCAATCAATGAATCAATTTCTAGGGTTTTTTTTTTCTTTCACCAACAAAAGATTGCATTTTTTTTTTGAAAACACAAAAAGAAGTCTCAGTGTCTCAGTGTATCACACAAGGAAGAAGGAAGAATAAAGAAAAAAAAAGAGAGGGAAGAAGGGAATAAGAGAGGGGATGCGTACCTTAGGGCTTAGTATGTGAGGTGGAAAACTAATGGAGATTGATGTCATGGGGGTTGTAAAGTGTGTGGTCTGGGTTGTTCTAGTTCCATGCAAGTAAGAAAAGGGAAGGGGGAGGAACAGGGGGTGGACGTGGGGTGTTAGGAGGGGGTGGTGGCGGCGTGAGCGGTGTGGAAGCAGTCCACAACCTAGGGGTGGGTCACTGGGAGTCAGGGGCTATCTGATTGTTCCAAACACCGTAGAGGGTGTTTGGGTAATTGCGTGTAGTATTCAGTAATGCCCCTGATGGGTATGCGTAATTACAAAGATAAACTATTTGATAAATAATTAAATTTGGTGAGAGAATAAGAATTAGTATAATTTCTTTAAAAGTTCAATTTTGTAAATACAAATAATGACATAAAATTCATCCATTTATTATTAATTTATTAGTACAATTGTTAACTTAAAAAAAAACTAAATTAGAGGTCTATTTGCCTACTGAAGTTTTTATGTTTCATCGCTTATAGTTTATTATGAGAAGGGAGTATAATTGATTAGATTGTTTTATGAATTTATTTTGAATTTCAATGAATGTAAACGCAGTAATGAAGAATTAGCCTTAGAATTGAGTCTAGGGTTTATGGATGGACCAAAATTGACTTGATCGGGCTTGAACACTTAGATTAATTTAAATGCACGATTATTATTATTTTATGATGCAGAATTATACAATGAGTAAGAATTGTTTCTCCTTCATGATCAATAGAATATCTAAGATGACAATGTCTGCTATGGAGGACAATGAAATGGAGAGAATGCAAAATTGGGCAAAGGGGAGGAAATGCTGTTTTTCAATGCAATTTTGTATACAGGCAAAGGGTCATATTATAGAGTCAAGGCTCACCTTCTGAAAATTAAAGGGGCCGGGGTTGCATCTTGTACTAAAGTAACGAATGAAAATTTAGTTGAGATGCGAAGGGTGGTGGAGGAAGCTGAATAAAGGGTGAAACAATCTAATCTTAAGTAAGTTCCTTTACCCACATTAAGCGCTGAAACATCTAATTTTGAGAATTCCTCTTCTAGTGCTAGTGCTATTGATCCAAAAAGGAGAAAGGGGTCTATTGGATCAATTGAGAAGGTGAATCAATATGGGTGCATGTGAAATGGTCGAGCAGTGGAGATGTTAGATAGTTTACACCTGGGGTTGTTTTTCACTCGCTTTAGAAATCCTTATGCCCTGTGTCTTTAAAGTCAACTTTCAAAGTTATGTCCCACCAAAGATAATGCATTAAGAACTACATTATTGTAGAAAGAGAAGAATAATATTAAGAATCTATCGGAACCAATCAAGAAAGAGACTTGAATGAGAAAGGAGAGCATTTGCAAAGTGATGGATGGTCGATGCTCAAGAAGACCAATTTATTAACATCATGATATTTAGAAAGTGGGCTAATGTTTTTGGAAATAGCAACTGCAGGGGGAGACTAAGGACAAGCACTTTATAAATGATTTGAAGGATTAACACTCATAAGAGGATTATCCTCAAAAAGTAGTTCAAGCTATAATCGATAACGCCGCATCAGAAAGTTACAGAGACACATTATGGAAGCAAAGTTTTGGACTCTGTGTGGTTCATACTCTCAATCTTGCTTTGATGAATGATATGCATCACTGAATATTTCACTCCAAGATATGATTATGTGATGGAACAATGTGGTTAGATCTCTGCTTCAAGTGAAGCCTCTCATCAAGAATTTCATTACGAATCATGAATGGATTGTCAATGTTTAATAATCATCAGTAAGTCACATTTTCAAGGGTCAGATGATGATGTTTGAGTTTAACTATTGTTATGCTTAAATGATTTAAGACAATAAAAAGAGGCTTGGAGCAATTAGTGATAAGTAAAGAATGGGAGATGTATAAAGAAGATGATGTAGTGAAAGCTAAAGAAGTAAATGATAAAATCCTAAATGAAGACTTTGATGGATGTGTGGATTATATCCTCAGTCAGGACAACCCTATGTGTGAGATGTTTCATTAATGAATTTTAATAAACCTTGCCTTCACAATATTTATGAGTGGTGGGATTCGATGATCGAAAAGGTAAAGGAAGCTATCTATAAGAAAGAACATAAAAGCTTCATAGAAAATTTATATAATTGGTGATTATTAGTTAAATATTTATTTTAATTATATTTAAGTCCTTATATGAATCGTTTTAATGCTCACTTGTAGGTTTTTGATATTGTGAATGGAGATCTTGGTGGAAAGATGGACTAAAATCCACACACCTTTACATTCCTTAGCTCATTCCTTAAATCAAAGGTAATCTTAAGAATTTAAATTGTAGGCTTTCATAATTTAAATATAAATGATATTCTATAATGTTTAACTTTTATAAATTATGTCATAACTCAACTTGTAGGTATTATAGTCACTTGATGGCTTGATGAGTCTCATGATCATTGGTCGCCCACATCGAGATATGATAGTAAAAGAAAGAAAAAAAATGTTTTGAGAGATATTTTTCAAAAGAAGTTGAAAGGAGCGAGCAAATAGGTAGTATGCTACTTTTACTGCGTACTTAGGAGATTTTACAGTAGTGATTATCAATGACCGGGTGGCACATGGGTCACCATGAAATGGTGGGTTGTTCATGGAACCACTTTGATGGCACAATCTATTGCATTGAAATTGCTAGGACAACCTTGTTCATCCTCATGTTGTGAAGAAATTGGAGCACATATAATTTCATTCACTCCGTGAGAGAACAAGTTGACACCACTAGTCACGAGGACTTGGTTTATGTCCATAGCAATCTTCGTCTTACGTAAGAGATCTCCAAACCATAATGGCGAATCCCAAATGTGGGACATTACTGGAGGAGATGGTTTGACTCGATGGATGAGAATCTTCCGGAATCTTGAGATTGCGGATCTTTCTCTTGATGAACTGAGTTGGAAGCCATTTATTTGATTCGGAAAGAATGCTAGATCTTTAGTTTGCTGATATTACATATGTTGATATTTCTTAAAAACAATGTTTGACATACATTTATTACTTGTTTATTTTAATAATTGTTTAGGAGTTATTATTTACAATAGATAATTATTTTATTTTATAATAGTATTATCTTACAATATATACAGTATCGTAATCATGATTTTGAAATTTCTTGCAGTGTCATATGATGTCGCGTGTAATCTCAGTGGCGGTAATAAGGTTTGTTGCTTCTTGGGTAAAGAAACATAGAGATTTTCTGTGGAAGGGGCTGTCAGAGGGTTAGAACATGGTGGGTGACAAACTGGGAGGAAGGCTTGGAATCAAGGGAGGAATGAGATGAGAGGAAAATTAAGGGAGAAACTAAGGGAAGGGCATTAAGGGGAAAGGAAGGAGTGTGACATGGAAATCTTTTGTAAATAGTGAAAGAAGATGAAAGATGGAAAAATTCAAGACTAGATATGGGTAGATGTAGGGAGAGCTTCTCACTTGGGAGACGATGGGAACTTTAGTATTGTGCATGTGGTTGGGACTTAGGTAAACACCCTCGACTTGTACCCAAACGGCCTTGGAATTGGAAGGATGGGCGAAAACAACATGGAGACTGAAGGGGAGCTTAATGGTGGCCTTCTTGAATCAAGATCTTCTTTTCTTGGAGTTCGAACTTCCAGAGGAAGCAAAGTGGGTGCTTGAGGTAGGGAGAAGATGGTTTAGGGGCGGCTTGCTAAAGTTAGATTGGTGGAGACCTGATTCCTGCTGTGTGGACAACAAAGAAAATGTGAGGGAGGCATGGATTAGAGTGGTGGGGACTTCTTACATATGGCGACGAGGTCTTAAAGATCGGAGAGGCAGTTCTTTGCGGGGCTTTATGGCAATTGACAAAGGAGATAGCCTTGAGTGTAAAGGTGTCATGGGCAAGGATCTTAGTGAAGATAGGGGGGACGGCGAGACCAAGTGTAATTCACATCCTGGAAGGGAAGAGAAGTTTTGAGCTTCAATACGGTGGGAGTTCTTACTTGGGAAATCATAAGTATATCTTTGTTTGGGAAAAGTCATTTGCAAAGGGAGAGGGAGGAAGAAGAAGAAGAAGAGGAAATACATAGCAGGAGGCCAGCATTGGGGTACTCCTGAGCTCTGATGACGGAGGACGGATAGACGAATGGAAATTCGGTGTCGGTGCATGCGGGGGATGGGGTGATAAAACGGAAGATGAGAAGGCCCCGAGGGGCAGTTTCAGGAAGTGGTTAGAACGGGCCTTTGACCTAACCTCCATCAAAACCATGGTCTTGACTCTTCCAAGGCCAATCAAAGGGAGATGGGGGAGAATTCTGAAGGGGCCGGGCCATCCTATTCTCATGGGTTGGCTACTCAACAGTTGAGAGAGAGTCCAATGAGGGGTCTCGACCAAGTCCACCCTATGGGCTTTTTCTTTCAAAGATGGAAGGAGAGGGCTTAATTGGGCTTGGCCCATCAATTAGCCTAAAATGTGGAGAGGGTTATAGTTGTGGAGGCCTGTTAGAGATAAACAAAAAGACCCATGAGGGCTCAAATGAGCGTTCGAGTTCTAGCACATCCTCTCCATCTTCGAAGATGGGAGTCTCTTGCCCTAGGGCTTTTGGAAGGTTGGAAGAAGCAAAAGGTGTTAGCAAGGAGGAAACAAACATGGAAGATGTGAACTCAAGAGCATATAAGTGTCAAAGGGCTTTGCTCTCTTTAAAGGCTGGAGTTCGTGATAGGTCTTAGGAGAATATAGACAAAGGTCGCATAGAAGAGAGGTATGAATTCTCAATTTTGACACAAGTCTCTCCCCATTCTTCTCATATTTTAGACCGGATTCCCCATTTAGAGAAATTCTTTGGTTAGGGGGGTGCGATTGTGGGAGACGCCCTTGGTGAAGGTGGTTTCCTTCGAGGGCCCCAGAGTCGCTGGTGTTTGTGCCCTCACAAGGCAGCCACTGGCGTGGCTGAAATTGGTTGAAGAGAAGGGAGTGGCCTTTGAAATTTGAGATCTGAGGAAGGAGGAAGATTGGGGGAGGAAGCAAAGGAGTCTTAGGAGAAAGCTATTTGGCTAGTTTGAGTAAATTCACAGGTTTCAGTATTGGGATCGTAGAGCTAATTACGGATTTCATGAATAGGATAAACAACAAGTGGCGAGAATTAAAGAAGAAGGAAGTTCAGAATTTCTGAAAGTTTGACGGGGAGTTGAAGAGGCGGCTTGGAATGAAGGATGAAGGCTGAAGAGAAGAGCCCGACAGAGGTGCAGGAGCTTAAATCTTATAGTTTATCAAATGAGTTAAGATTCTTTCTTGGAATGCCATTTATCAGTGGTGAAAAGAAAGGGATCAGGTATATTAAGCGCAGAGGGTGGATATTGTATCCATAGGAAAGCAAGAATTTGAGTTCCAAGGGTTGATTAAGGTTGGGTTGGGAGATTCTTGGGTGGGACCTTAGAGTTGAGAGTGCAGAGATATAATGTTTTGGACTTTGGCATTGCTCCGATTTAGCGATGGGAGAAGACCTTTTCTGGGTTTCTTGTAATTCAAAGTTTATAGAAGATGATTCTTCACCGGATCTTTAGGGTGTATGGCCTACAATTAGCAGATGAGAATCTCTTTGGGAAGAATTGGGTGCCATAAGGGAGCTATGGGGAGATTCGTGGTGCATTGGTGGGGACTTTAATGTGGTTAGATTTCCAAATGAAAGGAACAGGGAGGGAAGAATCACGGGATCTATGAGGCGTTTTCCTCCCAAAGTTATTGATGATTCAGAGATGAAAGATATCCTTGCCCAGGGTGGCCAATTCACTTGGAAAGGGGGGTTGAACAATAGCAGAATGGCGAGGCTGGACAGATTTTTATTTTTTGAAGATTGGGACTGTCTTTTTGGAGGGGTCAACCAAAGTATCCTCCCTAGGCCTACTTCGGACCACTTCCCCATTCTGCTTGAAGGGGGAAGGAGAAAGGCTACAGGGCCTATCCCTTTTAGAGTTGAGAACATGTGGATTAAAGAGGAGGGGTTCAAGGACCTAATTAGGGATTGGTGGTAGAGTTTTGAGTTTAGAGGGACTAGCAGCTATGTCTTGATGGAGAAGATTATAGCTCTGAAAAGTAAACTCAAAATCTGGAACAAAGAAGTGTTTGGGAGAGTGGAGGAGAATAAGAAAATGCCTTCAAAGGCTTGCAACTCGGGATGAATTGGAGAATCGTAGATCCCTTTCTAGTATAAGAGGCTAGACCTGGTAGCATGGAGGATTTCAAGAATGGTCGCTATGGAGCAAACTTAGAGGCAAAAGTCTGGTGGAAACTGGGCTAAAAGAGGGAGACAAGAAATACGCAAGTTTTTTCTACAAATGGCAAATTCCCGCAAGAGGAGGAACAACATTGAAAGCATCCGGATAAAAGGAGTCTGGGTTAATGGTGAGGAGGAAGCTAGAATAGGCATAGTGAATGCTTTTAAAGAGCTGCTCTTTGACCTAGGTGTGTGGAGAGCTAGCCCTGAGGGGTTGAATTTCTCAAAGCTAGAAGGGCTAGAGGCTGCTAGGTTAGAGCTGCCTTTTTTGGAAGAGGAAGTGCATACTGCCCTTTTTGATCTAAATGGTGACAAGGCCCCTGGGCCGAATGGCTTTACTGCTGCCTTTTGGCAGTTTAGCTGGGACATAGTTAAGCCTGATATTATGGATCTCTTCAAAGTTTTTCATGAGAGGGGCAGATTTGGCAGGAACCTTAGTTCTACTTTTTTGGTGTTGATCCCAAAAAAAGGAGGGGTTGAGGATTTGAAAGACTTTAAACCTATTAGCTTGGTTGGAAGTGCGTACAAACTGATTGCGAAGGTGCCTGCTAATAGATTGAAGAAAGTGATGCATGGTCTTGTCAATACGACTTAGAATGCTTTTGTGGAAGGAAGATAAATTCTACATGCTTCCCTGATTGCCAATGAAGTAATTGACTCAATTCTAAGGAAGAAGGAAAGGGGTTTACTTTGTAAATTGGACATAGAGAAAACCTATGATTAGATTGATTGGAGTTTTGTTCTAAGCGTGCTGCAAAGAATGGGTTTTGGGGAAATATGGTTTGGATGGATAAAGTGGTGCATTTCTACTGCTTCTTTCTTAGTTTTAGTTAATGGGAGTTATGCAGGTTTTTTTGGGAGCTCAAGAGGGCTAAGATAGGGGGACCCTCTATCACCTTACTTGTTTGTGCTTGGCATGGAAGCTCTATCCGTAATAATTGATAAAGCTTGGCCAAGGAGGTTATATTCCAGTACAAGTCTGGCGGCGTAAACGGGATAGTTAGTCATACATTTCCACCTGTTGTTCAAGTGATGGATACTCTAGTCTTTTGCAAGGACTCTCAGGATCAAATAACCTGAAATGGATCTTGGCATGGTTTGAAGCTCTTCTAGGCTAAAAATCTAATTTAGAAAAGTTTCGGGTCACATGGTAGGTGGATGGTGGAAAGGTTGGCCCTCGAGTTAGGATGCAACATCGACTCCTTTCCAACTGATTACCTTGGTCTGCCCTTGGGTTCGGAGCATAGGGCTAGTTACGTGTAGGATGGGGTGGAAGAAAGGCTTCGCAAAGGTTACGCGCGTAAGACAATACATCTTGAAGGTCGAGACTCACTTGCTAAAAAGCACACTATCCAATATGCCTACCCTATCTAACGTCCCTTTTTCGCCTCCCTAGGAGGGTCAAGCTAAGATTGGAAAAAATTCAATGGGACTTCCTGTGGGGAGGTGGTAATCTTGAGAGGAAGTTGCACTTGGTCAACTGGGAAACAATTTGTCTTAGTAAAGAGAAAGGTGGATTGGGCATCCGAAATCTCTCTAAGTTCAATAGGGCTTTGCTAGGGAAATGGAGCTGGAGGTTTGTTATGGAAGATAATTCTACGTGGAGGAATGTTATTAACTTGAAGTATGGGTCCGAGGAAGGAGGTTGGTTTCCTATCATCCCTAAGGGCAATTATGGGATAGGCTTGTGGAAGGAAATTAGTAAAGAAATAGTGATCAAACGGTTTTGCTCTATTGTGTTAGGTGATGGGTGCAAGACCAGATTTTGGGAAGACTTATGGTGTAGGGAAGCTGCCCTATGTACTTCTTTTCCTCCCCTCAGACATGGTCGGTTCTAAAGGAGCTAGGTGGCTGACCGAGATTCGGGAGGGTTGAAGGCGGATGAAATTTCATGTTTGAAAGACACTTTAATGATTGGGAAATGGAAGGAGTTCAAAACTTCCCGAGCATAATGAATTCTAGAAGCCGTCCCAATTGCAGGATAAGCTATGGTGGAAAGACAAAACTTAGCCCTACTCAGAAAGTCCTGCTTTTGATCTTCTAGAAGGTGTGAGGCAAAGACGTGCCTTTCGTAATGATGTGGAACCCCATCGTTCTACAAAAGGGGGTTTTTCCGAAGTTCGGGTGGGGTAAAGTTTTGACTATGAATCAACTCAAAAAACGAGGATTACCTTTGGCTAGTAGGTGTCCCCTTTGCAAGGAAGCTGAAGAGACAATAGAGCTTTTGCTTATTCACTACCCAAAGATTTGGAGCTTGTGGACAACCCTTTTTAATGTGGTAGGAGGGGGCTGGGTTTGTCCCTTTTCGGCTAAGGATCTATTTCTAAGGTGGCTTAGTCTCCCTTGGGGGAAGAAGAGTCTAAGTTGTGAGGCGTGCTTCGTCTCATGGGCAACTGAAGGAGAGGAACAGAGTTTTGTTTGAATATGACTGCTTCTCTTACAACAAAATGAAGTCCTATTTTGTCAGGCTCCTTTCGACTAGTTTGATTCATGATGTGGACTATTCTTTTGTAAGATGTATTATGTGTCTTCTCTAGTTCCCCCTGAAGGGCTGGTTTGTGTTTGTTGTTGCTTTGTGCCCTTTGTTTTTCTAGCCTTTTTTCCTATGTGTACTACCTGTATACTGCTGGGTGTATTTTGGCCTCCTTTTGCTAATATATTTGTTTTGTTTACTCATCAAAAAATAATAATAATAATAATAATGTGTTGATGGAATTAATCTACTTCAAATAGGAAGGGCATTCCTTAGCCGATTATGTAGGCTTTCCTTGGTTATGGTATGAAGGCAGCCCTCTGGGCTGGCAATCTGGGTCTATGCCAGGACTTAGTGTACTGCTGAGGATGTTTCCTTGCCCATGTCTAAGACCCCTTACATGCTGAGGTTGGAAATATTACAAGTTCGAGTAAGTTTCAAAGTTATATGCACATGTAATGTTTGGTTTGGGATCAAACTATGGACATAGATTAAAAAATAGCTCAAGCTTTGCATACTGTACTGAGGAGCTTAGTCTTTGCCTTGAATCGGATCAGATAGATTTCATCTGTGGATATATGTGGATAACTGTCTATTCTGAAATCTGAATTAAGATTATGTTTTGCATTTTAATGAGTATCGTGGCCTTTGTACATGTAGCTGTTCATGTTCGTGTTCCATGACATCGATGTCCAACTTGATTGATCATAGGCAACGATATAATTTTTGTCTCCTAAATGCCATCTTCTTCTATCTCATTGTTTTTGACTAACTTTGTGAATTTAATTTTACTCTGATATTGACCATGGTTATACAAGATGTTTCAAGATAGCTGGTGAAGGATTGAAAATTTCAGAACTTCAAGTTTCAAATTGGTCCAAATTGAAACTGAATCTTGTTGTTCTCAAGGTTTTTCCAAAATTTAGAAACAAGTTAATTACTTCCAAACAACAAGATTATTTAAACGCACACCCAATACAAAAGTTAAAAAAAAATAATTCTGTTGTATATTGATCTGTAAAATTAGGGTACAATATATAGATTTACAAGTTTACAATAGTTGGAAATAAGTCACCAAATAGAATTCTAAATCGTCACCATAAATCACTCCCTAAAATCTGGCTAGTCAGCCAAATTAATTCCCTCAAATCTGGTTAGTCAAATTATGTAAATATACTTAAAATATATTCACATTATTATTAGGGTGAAATCACTTCTTTTGATGGTGGTTAATTCTCATGTTACCATTCTCAATAGGAGGCTGGGAAATGTTAAGGAGTTCTACCATTCAAAGTAGTTATGAGAAGCTTAGGCAATTTGTTTTTGTGTTACTGGTTCTCTTGTCTTGCATCATATGAAGGAATGGAATTAGCTAAGATTCTTGATATCCTTTTGTTTCTGATGAGTTGTTTCATAAATTTCATATCCGACTGTTGGTTCCTAGTGTCGACCACATGTTACTTATGAGGTTGTATGGAAGGAGCAATGAATGGTACTTCTTCATCCTTTCACCTTGATTATACATTGTACACTATTTGCTGGTTACTTTAGTATACAACATCAATTAACCGGATTAAGGGTTTGTGCTATTCAAGATGGCTTTTGTTTGTTGTTGGGATTTTCATCGCCGTTCTTGATGCTGGAATCTTTTTGCCTTTTCAAGGTCATCCATATCATACTGATGGACTGACTTGCTTGGCAATAACCTCCGATTCAACTCTTTCTCTTACTGGCTCAAAGGATAGTTCTGTCCACATTGTAAATATTGCAACTGGCAAGGTTTGATTTCTTCTTGCATTTGATCCCTTGTTTTTGTCGCCTCATTTTTTAAACTGTGCACTTGTACTTTTGATTTAGATAAAATATTATATTAGATCCATAATTTGGACCCTATAACATCTGTAACTTTCTGAAATTTGAAATTATCTTACACTTATGATATTTAAAATGGAACCATTTTGAAATTCTTGGTAATTTGAAATTTAAGGATTGAAAATTTGAAACTGCAGGATGAACTGAACTTACTGTTTAGCTTTGTTTTTTGGTTATACCAAATGTGTGTTGTCTGTTTTAAACTTGCTAAACTGTCATTTGCTTTCTCGTTCTTGCATAATTTTTTTGTTTAGGAAAGACTATCTAAGCTTAAGGAGACAAGTTCAATGGCCTTACCAAGATCCTAATTCTATCATAGATTCTGCACTAAGATTTGACTGCAAATGATAATTTTTTAAAGTTTTTTTAAAAAAATTTAATAGCCAGATGAATTACTTTCAGAAAAGGAAGAAAATGAAGATAGATAAATATAAACAGACTACAAAGAAGAAAGAAATAGAAAGGAAACCAAAATCATGTCTGGAAAGAAAAAGTAAGAGCTAAAACTGCAATTTAATTTTGAGATGTAAACCTCATGCATAAGGCATAAGTATCAAGATTTAATTCACATTCAGGAACAGTGACATATATAGAAAAATAGGGAAAAAAAAAAAACTATATGAGAAGAATGCATTTTGTCATTAATTTAAGTGAAAAGGCTTAGGAGCAAAATTTATTATCTTTATTTATTTTTAATTGGGGATATGAAAGTTTTTTTTTTTTTTTATCAATAAAAAGAAAATATTATAAAAATAGGAAAAGTTCCCATAAGTACACAAGTCGTGAACAAAAGGGAGCCAAATTTTTTTAAAAAAACACTACCTACTCCCCCAACCGCGAGGAAGTCCAAATGCACTGTGGTTAGTCAACACTATGCCGCGCAGTCTGTAAGTCCACAAATCGGAAACAGTTAGCTTTAATCCTTGGTCGAGGTGACCTTGTTCTTGAACACCAACCCGCTTCATGCGTAGAGTCCAAAACAGCACAAAGGGCTTATCCATATTTTTTCGCTTTACCCATCATACCGCCAAGCTAAAAGGGTGTGAAGGACCGAGTGCGGGAAGACCCATCTAGTCCCTACAATTGACAAAAAAAAGATTCCACAACTTTTTAGCACTTTTACAATGGATCAATAAGTGGTCTATGGTCTCCTCGTCCTCCTCACACAGAAAACATCTATTTGCAAAAGTTATTCCACGGCGTTTAAGTTGATCCAACGTGAGCACTTTTACTCCTAAGTAGCCCCCATGCAAAGACTCCCATTTTAGAGTACAACCTGATTCCAAAACCAAGCGATAGTGGGAAACTGAAGCATGGGAGAGATCAAAACCTTTATACATGATCTTTACTGAAAACCCTTTTTCCTTGACATCCTTCAATAGTAGCTTGTCTTCACCCGAAGGGCGGAAATTTTGATCGTGAAGAGTTTGTAGGAATCTTACCATCTCTTTTATCTCCCAGTCGTTGAGAGGTCTTAGGAAGGTTGGGGACCAGCACCCTGTCCCCCTGCCTTTATCCCAGATGTCCTCAACCGTGGCCTCTTTATTCAAAGCCAAATTAAAAAGGGAGGGATAACTAGAACACAAAGCCTCCTCTTCACACCAAACATCTTTCCAGAAGTTGGTCCTCCTTCCGTCCCCTAGGGAAAAGACTGTGTTTTGGAAAAAACTAGGCCACTCTTTCCTAATTTCCTTCCATAAGCTAGTCCCATAGCCACCTTTGAGGTCACGGGTATGCTAGTCACCATTAGTCTCGCCAAATTTACTGCAAATAACCTTTCTCCAAAGCTAATTTATGTCGTTGGCAAACTACCAACTCCATTTACATAGCAAAGCCTTGTTCATCTTAGAGAAGCTTTTTATCCCAATGCCCCCTTTTCTTCTCACAGGCACACAAGGGAGTCTAACTCACCAAAGAAACTTTCTTATCAAGGTCGCTCCCTCCCCAAAGAAACTATCTTTGAATCATTTCCAATCTAGCACACACTTTCTGAGGCATTCGGAAAAGAGAAAGGTAATAGATTGGGAGGCTGGACAAGGTGCTGCGAATGAGCGTGACCCTTCCGCCCTTTGATATATACTGAATCTTCCAGGAAGCCAGCCTCTTTCGGAATCTCTCTTCAACCGAGTCCCAAACACTTAGTGCTTTATGCTTGGCACCTAGGGGAAGGCCTAGGTAGGACGTAGGGAGGGATCCAACTTTACATCCTAGCTCTAAGGCCAACTCCTCCACGTTAGCCACGGGCCCAACATGATTTTGCTGCTTAAGCAAGCATTTTCAAACCCGACACCGCTTCAAACCACATCAAAGTCCAGCTTAGAAACTTTAACTCGATTCGTCTACCGCAAAGAGGAGGTATTACCCATGAGAGGAGGTGGGTGTCAACTAGCTCCTCACTCTCCCATCTGCAATCCTGCTGCCAGAAAGATAGTTTCCTTCAATAGTGCGATTTATCAGGCAACTGAGAGCTTCCATTCCTATAACAAAGAGATAAGGGGAAAGGGGATCGCCCTGTCTCAAACCCTTAGAGCTTAGGAAGAAGCCAGTTGGAGATTCGTTGATGAGAACTGAGAAAGAAGCTGTGGAAATGCACCATTTTATCCAGCTCATCCATCGACTGCCAAAACCCATCTTGCCCATGGCCTGGTACAGGAACTCTCAACTGATACTATCGTATGCTTTTTCTATATCTAGCCTAGCATCAATCCACACTCTTCCCTTCTCGTGGCTGGAGTCCACTATCTCATCGGGTAATCAAAGACTCGCATCCAAAAAATCACGCCTCTCTACGAAAGCATTTTGAGACTTGGATATCACCTTGTCCATGACCCTCTTAATCCTGTTGATCAACACTTTTGTCAAAATCTTGTATAAGCCTCCCACAAGGCTGATTAGCCTTAAATCCTTGAAGTCCCTCCTACACTGCTTGGGATCAAACCAAAAAGTCGTATTTGATTTTTAAATAAATTTGCTCTATTCATGAAACCTTGAAAAACTCTAGACCTCATTCTCAAAGTCCCAAACAGCACTAAGGCTAAGGGGAAACATCTGACCGGAGCCTTATCATTAAGTCCTAAATAGTCAGTCTGCATTTCTTCCTTTGAAAGATTTCTAGCCTAGCAAATTCTTAGATCCAATCTCATCAGAGCAAATCGTAAAGGAGAGGGACACCCCCAACCGCCCAAGGTCGAAAGGCATTTCAAGTATCCACCAAATTCTTCCTGATATCGGTCTCCTTTGTCTCAGCTTTTTTGCCGTTGATGATGCTTTTAAAGCAGCAATTTCTTCTCCCGGCATTAGCCATCCCGTGAAAGAACCCCGTATTCTATCTCCTTGAAGCCAAGTCTCTGATTTTGTCTCCAGAAATCCCCACAGGGCCCAACTTTGAAATCATCTCCGTCTTAGCACGTTCCTCAACTTCCTCGGCAACCCACCCCTTTTCCTTCTCGAGATCATCCCGCAAAGTCATCCCACAGAAGGCATCCTTCTTGTTAGTCTCGACTTTGCCAAATACTTCTCTGTTCCAAGTCTTAAGAATACCTTTCAGGGCCTTTAACTTTACAGAGAGGGTGAAACTAAAGGATCCGTGAAACTAGAGATTTTGCTCAAAATCTCTTTGAATCCCTCATATTTCAGCCACATCAATTCGAAACGAAAAGGGGAGGGACCCGTTCTAACGCCATCACTGTCCAACAGAATGGGGAAGTGATCGACCTGCCTAGGGGAGAGATCTGCGGATCACCTTGTTGCAAAGGGGCTCTCCCACTGGCAGAGATTAGAAATCTGCCTAAATCCGGACATTAATCTGCACATTACGGCACCTACCAAGTGTAAGGCCCTTCCTGAAGCGGAAGGTCTCTCAACCCCAGGTCATTCAGGATGTCGAAAAACCTTCCTGCAAAATAAATCTCGCCTCTAGATCTTTCGTTAGGAGAGAGAATCTCATTGAAACATCACCGCCTACGCACCAAGGGTCTTCCCAAAGGCCTTTGATCGAACCAAGCTCTTCCCATAAGGATTCTCTAAGACTCTTCTCAATCGGGCCATACACCCCGGAAAAAACCCATTGGTACCCATCCTCCGCCATTCTAAACAAACACGTGACTGAGAAGCTACCTACCATTGAGTCCACCATACTGATTCTTTTTTTATCCCAAAGTAGAAGGATACCCCCCGTGGACCCCTCGGCATTCAAAGCTTTCCAGTTCAGGAAATGGCCCACCCCAAGACTGCGCGCCATAACATTATTCATCTCTTGGACCTTAGTTTCTTGTAAGCAAACCAAGTCCACCCCGTGAGTTCTGAGAAAATTCTTGATAACTCTCATTTTATCAAGGTCGTTCACGCCTCTAACATTCCATGATCGAATTTTTTAATCTTCATTTTAACTCTAATGTAGTAGGTTCCCCTATCCCTTCCTCCTCCTTTCTTTGCTTGTCTTCTCTTCCCATTATAATTAATCGTACTCTCTCGCCTTCTTGTGAATTCTCGCTTCGCTTTTGACACTGTCAAGCTTCCCTTCTCCTTGCCCATTTTTTGTGAAGCCACTAAATTTCTCAATAATTCCAAAATTTCCTTTTCAAACCCCTTAGTTGGGAATCCTAGGAAATCGCTAAATTTAGCTAGGCAACTACTTTCCCAACTCTCGTAAGTCCAGATCTCTGAAGACTCATTTTGGGCCTCCTCCGTTCTTTGGCCAGCTACACCGAGCTCCTCCCCTTCTTCAATTATCGCGCCTGAGCAATCCAAACCCCATTCCCTGCCATCAGCCGCCACCACCCTTAGTGGTTCCAGATCCTCATCCCTAATGGTATCCCCCAGGCCTGAAAACCCCCCTGATAGCAGGGGACAACCAAAAACAGAGAAAAGAGAAGAGGGAGATTGTTCATAGAGGTTATCACCATACCTGTGCATATTGACGTGATCATTTTCCCGAACCCTCGTAACTCTCTCGAACTCGCCTTCTTCCCAATCAGGTGTGGCGTCCCTCCTTGCCTAAGATTTAGAACTCGTGATAGGGACTTTGCAAGCTTAGGCAAAAAGGCCTTAAAAGCGGGCCCTGACTCAACCCAACCCCCATTCCCGCAGCCTTGAGACGACTAGGGCCAAATGAGTCCGACCCATCTAGAGGAGACCTGCTAGTGGGACTTGGGCTTGGGGCCACTCGATTGTCAAGACCCAAACCCAAATGCCTACCCTGGACTCGACCCAACTCAGGAATCGAACTACAAACTTAACCCGACCTGCAATCCACACCGCAAGCTTGACCCGACCCAAGGTCCACCTTCTCTTGAGACTTGGGACAGGTCCACCGCACCCTGCCCAAGGAGACAGGCCATGTCCCTTCAATCTTCCTGCTTTCTACCCCAGCTCATTACTCGGCCTACTCATTCACGCAATGGCCAGCGGCCCGTGCGCTTGGCCCACATGGACACTTTCGAGACCCAAATTTCTACCACGCCACACATCTCGCTTTATGTCGAATTGCTCGCCTCGCTTGGGCTCATCAGAGAGCGACCTGTTCAATTAGTTTTGCTGTAGGCCAACACCCTTCTTCATAGTCGGTCCACGACTGCCGACAAGCTTCCTAAACTTAACCGGGCTCCGCATGCCCGAACTCCGAAGAATCTTCACCTGATCCACTCTCAGACGCACCTCTGAGCGCCTCACACCATTAAGCCCAAAACCATCGCATAGTTCGATCTTCAATGAGGTCTTTCATTGCGGTCACGACGCCACAATAAGTCCGTGACATTCTCCCCCACCCAATATCTTGCACGCCCTCGTGCAAGGCACCTTTCACCGATCTCTGCCTTCCTTCGAACACTGCTGCTCCCCTCGAGCCATCATCGACTAAGGTCCGCGCTGATACCCCCGGGCCAAAGAGGACGTCCATATCTTCAGACGCGGCATCACACAGCCATGGAAGGAGCACCTCATTACTCTCCACCCCGAAAAGCAAAGACTCGCCGACCTCCACCCTAAGAGGCGAGCACCGTTACGCACTACTAGACAAAGAACCTGCACCTTGTGCTATATTGAGGAACGCCTACAACTTCGAGCACCACGGCCACCGGCCATCGTAGCTTTTTAGGAGAGAAACGACTTCGTCGTCAAATGGTTTAAGACAACACCATACCGTTGAAGAACTTCTGTCCCGCTCTCGATACTCCACGGTCACGGCCTACTCGCTCACAGGCGCTGGCGCGCCGAGGCGGCGGTCTCACATAGACACTTTCGAGACCCAAACTCGCCACGCCACACATCTTGCCTTATACTGACCGGTTTCGCCCCGCCTCACTCATCAGAGAGCGACCTGCACTCCGACCGCTTGTGCAGACCAACACCCTTCTTCATAGTCGTCCACATCAGCCACAAGCTCCCCAAACTTAACCTGGCCTGCGATGCCCGAACTCCGCGCCAAGAATCTTACTCGATCCACTCAGTCGCACCTCGAGCTCTCACACCATTAAGCTCAAAACCATCAGCATGCTTGATCTTCAATGAGGTCTTCACTGCGGTCACGGACGCCCACACAATAAGTCCGTGACATCGCGCTCCTTCCCGCGCGTGTAACGTCGTCACCTTCAACCTCAAGGCCTGAGCTCGTTGATATCTCCCCTGGGATATTGGAAGAACGAGATATTGGTTTAATCTCCCTCCCCAACTGGGTTTTGTACCCGGGATCATTATCTCTGCTAGAAATGCCATCGACTAAAGGGCTGAAACTCTACATCTTCTCCCCAGCAGAAGAACCACCTTCTTCACCTTCGACACCCAAATCTACAGAGGAAAGGGTTTCTCTCGGAACCTTACCGGAGGTCGATCCCGATCCGAAGCAAAGAGAGAGCTTCCCTTTTCTTCTGTCCACTTCCTTTTGCTTCCTTAAGAATCCTCCTCTCCTCTTTGCTCAAGCCCCACTTGTATTGTTACTCGCTTACCCTAGCTGCCTCAGGTTGGGAGCTTCTCTCGATAAATTTCCCTTCTTTTGACAACAATAGCTTTGCATTCTTGAAGAGAGGCGAAACTAGGGTTCATCGCGCCCTTTGTTTTCTCCACAAGTAGCCCCGTGCACTTTACCCTTTGATCAGCCAAAGAAATCCTCTCAGTGGGCCTTTGATGAGTATCTTAAATACTCATTTTATCCCTATGCTTTAGTTAGTTTTTCTAATGTTTTTATGTTAAATAAGTGCCCTAATGCTCTAAAAGTTCATACTTATGATCAGGTCATCCATTTGGTGGAATCGTGCAAAATTGGTGGAAAAACTGCTACAGAAGCAACTACTGTATTTTGACGTTTTCAGATATCATATGAGCTCCAATTGAAGTAATCTTTATATTTATGAATTCTAAATTTCAAGAGCTTTCCAGGGATACCAAAGAATTACCAGAATTGGAGTTCGAACAAAGAAGTTATGCAAGTTCCAAAACTTGAAGAAAATCAGCAAACATTGCAGCACCTTCAGCAGGAGAGGCTACTGTATTTTGACATTTTCAGACATCATATGAGCTCCTATTGCATCAAGTCATATATGGATGGATTCTACACTTCAAGAGCTTTCCAACGGTACCAAGAACACCCAAATCGGAGTTCGGATGACAAAGTTATGGTCTTACGGTTGGAGTAAAACAGAGCCGCAGCAACGTCGCAACGTCTCCCACCCACGCCTCCTCCCTCCTCCTCTTCTCTCCCCCTCCCTCTCCTCCTTTCTCTCTGCAGGTTTCAGTGGGCACATCCCCTGACTCTACACGCTATCAATTCCACGTCACGTTTATGTCGTGACTTCAATGTGACTTTAAAGCTCATTTGAGCTCACAATTTGGCCTGAAAATCCCCAAACCCAAAAATATATCTTATAGAGCTATTAGGCCTATATGTGACTGGTCCAAACACTCTTAATTCAAGGAGGAGGTTGGAGTCGTTTTTTGAAGATTTGGGGAAAAGATCATGAGATTGTAAAGAAAATCCCAGACTCACCATCATTTGATCATTATAGTTTCTTCTCCTCTTTTCATGCTTTATCTAAGTTTGATGTATCAAACCTCTATCATGCTTTAAATCAGATCTAGGGTTTTGGTTGTATATTGAACATGGGTTTTATATCTACTGCTTAGTTCCGCTTTCTATTGTTTCTTGTGAATTTTACCCCCACATCTGATACTGGCTCATTATATATTGATTTCTACCTAATCTCAATGTAGAAATTATCTAATTAGAGGCGTGTGAGACTTTTGATCTTAAAGCATCTCTAATGTTTGGGGTTGAGCTGAGAAGCAAAAGACCTAGTGTTAGTTGGTAGGTTATTCGACCTCGAGAGAGGCTTATAATTAAATTAGACAAGAGTTGCCTCTGAAAGCATTTTCATGAAACAATAGAGTAGAATTTTGACTTAGATCTAAGAAAATCGTCCGACACACCAAGTAAATTCTAGGAATTTATCATCTCTTGTATCCCTAGTTGTGATCTTCATTAGTTAGATTTAGAAATTTCATTAGTTTAGTTTTAAATTTGTTTTACTATCACAATTGTTAGTTTGGATATTAGGAGAAGTATTATAATTTTGTACTTAGCATCCCCATTTTCCTCAGATCGATATCCGTATTCCTTAGGTACACTTTATTACTTGACATGATACTTTATGCCACAGCGCCCTTTATATTTTTCATATACTATACACACATCACAAAAAACGCCTATCAAGTTTTTGCAAAAACTTGATAGGCCGAAAGCGTGGTATAAATGTACGCTCTATAAAAGGCAAAGCAAACTGGGACACAAGTAATATAGTGTACCTAGGTAATGGATATCGATCCACGGGGTTATGTGTTGGATACGTAGTTTGGCCTTGAATATTATCTGATGTGTTTCTGAGTGACAGATTACTATCAATCGAATTTAAACCAAACTAATCGCTCTTAACACCATCAGATTGTGAGACTAGGCTATGTCTCCCCGCCACTGATGGATTACTTCCTAGAGAAATTACTATTCAGTTGATTCATGACTTATTGATGACGAGGTGATCGTGTTTACGAGATACCCTCTCTCGAGGTGTATCCGCCTATCTCGCTAGTAGGGTTGAGTGTATCTCTACCCTAACTCGATACTCCGAAACGCTTAAGTGTTCTAACCTTAATCGCCACCCTCGGAATCGGAATATCTCTATTTACTGAATTGACCGAGGGTCGTTTATTCCATTCCTGCAATCTCATCTTCCTAATCTCTGATATTTGCCACAATCATGCCACGCCAATGATATCAACAATGTAAATAAATCACGTGATATAGAGCAGATACTAATGTATCATAAACAAATTAATAATTATAAAACATTTAATCTTTAATCCATGCAACCGTGACAGGGTTCAACAACACCCTAAATATAAATCTAGAACATACTGAATGTGAGTACACCAATATTTAATCTATAAAACATCAGTACTTTTATCAGAAAAGAAGAAAAATACAAAAGTAGGTCTCTTCTTCAGGATCTAGGTTGTCGCCGTTTCCGATTTCCGTGTCTCTGCATGTTCTCGATCCCCGAATTCGTCCCTTGCTTTTAATACGGAGAGGCAAATGGCGCCGACAAGTTGGACGCTCGCGACACATTGGCTGACTTTCATTTTGTTGACCCAACGACGCTGGGACGTTGCGAATGCTCCCGCCACCCTTGCACTTCTACCTCCCATTCAATAATCGTCGCTCCACCGCATTCACAGAACCGCACAACCGACATCTGCCATAGAAATGCTCATTTAATATAAATGAAGGTAAAACCGCAAGACGTAGGCAAGACATGAGTGATTTAGGCACTCATCACACCCCCAATTAGCTTTGCTTGGTCCCTGCAAGAACCACCTAAACTGGACACACAACCTACATACTATAACCTAACACTAGGATTGTGATGCACATGCTGATAGACAGAGGATCAAATTGGACCGACTCACACTTTTGCCGTTTTGCTCGAATTTCAGGGGATTCGCAAGGGTGCTTGACTTTCGAAAGAATTTGATTGAACTCGGTGCAGTTGACAAGCGCCTCAACCTCCGAGGTATTCAATAGCCTTTCCCAAGGACCCTATGTGCATCGAATAAATGACCTCTAGTATATACCTAGGTTCCGACGCCCCCAAACTTGAGTTCAAATCACCTAGTCGGGAGAATCTAACTAATAAGGATAGGAACGCACCCGCTTGCATTCCTTAACATACCTACTACAACAGAAACAAAACTAGTGCCCGTAAGTTTATGCTATGTTCATGTAGCTGGATTAGTCGGGTGACTTCACCCGCTTGGTTAAGGGCACCGGCATTCCGCCTCAAACGTCACCTCGAACACTCAACTAAACCTAAGGGCCCTAAGCTGTGGGAAACTTCCATCTTCCGGGCCCCCTCAAACGTAGTGAAGTCAATGACTTCCGACTAGTCGGGCTTAGGTACTGGCTTCAAAGGCCCTTTCGGGGACTGCGGCACGGATTCCGATTGAAGATCCCACTTATTCTATTCCTTTTTTTTTCGTCTCGGGCGTAATCCTCTTTTATTTACTTATGTCCCATCTCTTTGGTGTTTAGAGACTCCCTGTGTTTGTTGAACCCATAGCCGGCTCAAGACTCCAGCATACCCTAGAGGTCATCTGTGTGTGAGTGTGATAGGCTCATTGAGAAATAGTTTCTTGAATATCCCGGAGGTGATTCACTATGTCTCCCCACCTATTCAACCTAATTCCCGAGCATCTAACACCCTACGAATCCTTTCTGGAGATATACTCTGTTTTCCATGATGATAGTGGACTCTACAAAAGTGATCCCCGACTCGAGCATGGCATCACACACAAACTACCTAAACACGAAACAATCAAATGCAGATGACCTACCAAAAACAAAAACAGAAACTAAACACAAGACTCGACATCCTAAAATAAACAAGCGTAAACGAAACTAAACTAAAGCACAAATACGAAAATAAAAATAATCATCACAAAACTATACTAATCTAACAAAAACCCGATCACCACCCACACCCCCAAACAAAAGCGATCCAAAGGGTCCTCCGGCAATAAAAGAACAGAGAGGGTGAAGGAAACTTCCAGACTGACGTGTCACCGCGGCGGCGGGGCGGCGGTAATGTGGAGGGCAAGAAGCCGGGTGAGCCGGTCAAGGGACCGCCGACGAGAATAAGGCCCGGCTGGCTGGGACCGCACGCATGTCGCCGCTGGCGGGCCTCTATGTCTCGTAAGGAGGGACTCAGGTTTCCTGCCTTGCAAAGCGCTGCAACGCAAGGGGGCGAGCACTGGCCCTGGGCTGGATTATGGCTACTCGAGGTCTCGTGGTGTGAGGTATGATGAGTGGAGGGATCGCTTCAATGTCACTCGACGTCAGAGTCCAAACGGCCCGATACGTGGAGCCCTCGGCTCGAGGGCCTGCGGCCCGAAATACATGTCCCCTCGTGTCACATACCCTGGGCTTATTCCCCGCCACCGATATAGCCTTAATTGGGTGTAGCCAAGCCTCGTTGTCATCTAAGGGCACCCTGGCGCGTTTGCATAGTTCGTATATAAGGAAAGGGTGCCCCAAGTTCATTTTAGCGTCCCGGTTATGGAGGATGGCATCCTCTATAACCTGCCCAACATCGAATGGAATATCCTGAATGATGGCGAAATGGTTGTGGCACGCCGCGCTTCCTCACACGCCACGCCGAATGAGACGCTGACGGATGAAGCCGATGCCGCACTTTATGATATGTGCCAAATGCTCGCTCATGGACTCAGGCCCATCATTGTTGAGCTTCCACTCACCCCGCCCGTTGGTCAAGACCCGAATGACCCTGCACCTGGGCCGCCGTGGAGCCGACTGAAAGGCTCCGGGGGGGACAAGGATCAAGATTATAAAACCTGGCTGATAGACCAGGTCGAAGTCTACCAACACACCCCTGACCCTGACCTTCTCGACGACTCAGCGAGGTCGGGCGAGGACCCTCGCGACCACACTCATCGCAGCTGGACGAGGTGGTTGGCAAAGCGCCCGCCATCCCTTAGTCGTAATAGTCTTTCTAAAGAAATCGCTTCTGGGGCGGAAGCCCTTTTTCGATAAAGGACCTGCTTACAGATGGTGCCGAACCGGACGGGTAGCACCCTCGCTGGACAAACCTCGTGACGCCGAAATTCTGTGGATCTGTCCTCACCGCTTCAACCCCGTTTAGTAGGCAACTTCTGCCTCTTACTCGACATTGGTGCAAAAAGAAGAATCTAGACTGCCTAAGGTCCTAAGTGTACACTGCAGCCAAATGGCACCAAAGGGGCCACACCCGGATGGTCTAGACAATATGTTGAGCACCTAAGGTGCACTATGAAAACTAAGACCGAATTTGCAAACAAGGATGTAGACACAAACCCTAGGGCAAACTAAAGAACCTGCCGGCTCAAACGAGACCTAATATGGAGGACTAGACCTAACAGGATCGAGGGCACCAATGTGTGGTGTGGAAAGCGCGAGACAGGGACAGGGGAATGGTCGGTGTGGTGAAAGAATGGTGGTGGCACAGGCGGCGAGGTGGTCGGAGGGTGAAATAGTGGCCTCCGACGGGTGTGAGAGTGGAATCCGGCAAAGGTGTGTGTGTGTGTGGTGATGACGACAATGGGGTGCAATAGGGGTTAGGCAAGGAGGGAAGGGGGGTAGGACCAAAATGAGATGAAATTCTGGGGTTTAAACAGAGGCAACGGTCGCTGACGTAGAATGCAACGCCGCGACGCCTGTGAGTGAAGCGCCTAACGTAGCGACGCTCCGCAGAACGTTAAACCAACGCTATGACGCTCCGCAGAAGGGGCAAAATGACGCCGCGATCGCCGATCCAACGCCGCTGACGCTCCGTGAGGGTCTAATCTAACGCCGCGAATGCTGGGAGATCGCCAAGGACAGCGTAACGCCGCGACGTGAGAAACCAACGCCTTCACGCCACAGAAGGCCCAATATGTAAAATTTTCACAAATGCTCCAAGCTACTATAAAACCCCTTATGAACTTGGTGACTCTAACTCAAGGAATATCTCGAGCCAATCCTCCACATTACTTGCGATCACGTGCCCTGAAAACAGACAGCCAAAAGAAAATCCCGATTACGGACAAAAATAGAAAACCAAACCAAACTTAAAACAATCAAGAAAAATTAAACAATAGAAAGAGAAATTTCAAGAAAAGCTTGGGATGCCTCCCAAGAAGCGCTATGTTTAATGTCGTTAGCTCGACGGCCCTGAATCTCAATGTGCTCGAGAACCCAAGCTCCTAAGACTGCTTATTGCACTTCTTCTGATGTGTTCAATGGAATGGTCTGCTTATCCGCATGGAACTTGCCCCCAAAATACGGCTTTAACCGTTGTGTGTTAACTTTGAACGTTCCTTTCTCTGGATGCGTAACCTCTACCCCTCCATGTGGAAAAACTTTGGTCACTGTGAAAGGTCCCGACCATCTAGACTTCAATTTCCCAGGAAAAAGTTTGAGACGAGAATTAAACAAGAGGACCTGTTGCCCCGCCCCTCGACTCCTTTCTCTGCAATATGTTTATCAGGCTGCTTTTGTTCTTCCTCAGAATGTGAGATTCTCATAAGCTTTCTGCTCCTGAATTCGCTTTACCACCAGCCGTAACATCAGCTTCTTACTGCGCACAAATCATCTATGTTCAACTCGCCAGTTGCCCAAGAGCGCGATGCTCCAATTCCACCGGTAGGTGGCATGCTTTTCCATAAACAATTCGAAAGGGCGACATACCCAATGGTGTTTTAAATGCCGTCGCAGATGCCCAGAGTGAAACCTCAATCTTTAGACCGCCCTTCCCCGGAGTCGTTAACTCGCTTTTCTCCGTATCGGACTTGATTTCTCGATTCGATACCTCCGCCGCCCATCTGGATCGCGGGGTGATATGCAAGAGATGTACGATGGCGCACCCCATACTTTTGCAAGACTTTGTCAATCATCTTATTGCAGAAATGGGTACTGTTATCTGTGATCAGTGCTAGAGGAGTGCCGAATCGCGAGAATATGTGGCTGCGAAGAAACTAAGCCACTACCTTGGCATCATTAGTGCGGGTCGGAATTGCTTCAACCCACTTAGAGACATAATCTAACGCCAAAGAAGATGTACAGTTATTATAAGACGTGGGGAAATGGTCCCATGAAATCCATCCCCATAAATCAAATAGCTTCTACTTCCAAAATTGTATGCATGGGCGGTTCGTCCTTTCTAGAAATGCCCCCCATTTGCTGACATTTGTCACATGTGGATACGAAATGATGAGCATCCTTGAATAAGCTAGGCCAGTAGAAGCCCGATTGAAGCCCCCGGGTCGCTGCTCTCCAAGCCACCTAAATGTCCTTCACAGGTAAAGTGTGCGGGTTCAAAATAATCGTCTTCATTTCATCTTCTGCGCACACCCCATCATCAGTCAGCGCAATGTTTGTATAGAAATGGGCTCCTCCACAAGAGTGCTTCAAGTGTGCGAAAAACCCTTTTCCGTTGATACCTGAAATCCTGAGGATTACCTTGGCTACCAAATAATTCACGTAATCTGCAAACCATGGAACCGCCCTTTTGTCTTCAATAGCTAAGAGTTGCTCATCAGGAAAGTCGTCATTCACTTGAACCTCATCACTTTCCCCTTCTAACCGTGAAAGATGATCAGCAACTAGGTTCTCCGTCCCTTTCTTGTCTTTAATCTCTAAGTCGAATTCTTGCAGCAAGAGAACCCACCGGATTAGTCTGGGTTTGGCGCCCTTTTTAGTCATCAAGTATTTTATGGCACGATCTGTGGATTACGACCTTGTCGCTAATCAAATAAGGCCTAAATTTGTCAAAAGCAAAGACAATAGCCAATAGTTCCTTTTTTGTAGTGGCGTAATTCAACTGAGCATCATTCAAGGTCTCACCCGCATAGTAGATTACCCGGGAATATTCTTTCTCGTTTCTGCCCTAACACCGCCTCCAATCGCATAGTCACTACACATCACCTCAAATGGAAAGGACTCAATCCGGAAAGGCTACAATAGAGCCGATAATTTCAATTTATCTTTCAAAGACTGAAATGTGATCAAACTCAAATTCCAAACCTCGACTAGGAGATTAGACAACGATTTTGCAATCTGAGAAAAGTCTTTGATGAATCGTCTATAGAATCCCGCGTACCTAAAAACTTTATCCCTTTTACCGACGAGGGTGTAGGTAATTTTCAATCGCTTCAATCTTTTGCTCTTCATCTCTATTCCTCTCACGAACCATGCCCGAAAGTACAACTACCCTCTCAGACTCCATAAAATGACACTTCTCCTGGGGCCAGTACAAGGTCATTCGTGATCTTATCAACACCGATCTTAAATTCTCCAGACAATTATCAAATGAGCTACCCAAGACCGAAAAATAATCCATGAATACCTCAATTGTTTTTTCAACCATATCGGAGAATATGGCCATCATACATCGCCGAAGGTGCCCTACAGACAGACAAATTTCTAAAGGGCATCCGCCTAAATGCGACGTCCCATAGGGACATGTGAATGTCGTCTTTTCCTGATCTTCAGGGGCTATAGCAATTTGATTGACCGGAATATCCATCCAAAAAGTAATAATATTCATGACCGGCTTATCAATCCAACATCTGATCCAGAAACGACAATGGGAAATGATCTTTTCGAGTGGCCTTGTTCAGTTTCCGATAATCAATACAAATTCTCCACCCAGAATCGTCAAAAGGTAATGTGTTATTTTTGGGTTCTTATGACTGCTCCAATCTCTTTTAGGGTACGACTTGCACCTGACTCCATGCACCGGTCTGAGATGATAAATGACCCTGTGATCCACCACTTTAAAACCTCCTGCGAACTAATTTTTCATAGTTGGATTCACCTTCTCTCGTGCTTCCATCAGGGTTTACGACCATCTTCCAAAGAAAATACAATGCATGCACATGAAGGGCGAATCCCTTTAAATCAAGTAAAGACCATCCGAGCTCATTTTTGTGGATCTCATGACCTCAATAACTTCTCTTCCTCTAATTCCGTCGTGGACAAATGATCATCGTAAGGTGGAGGCTATCCCAAGATACGTATACTAAATGGCTAGGCAATGCTTTATGTCTCCATCTTTTGGTGGTCAGTTTCAAATCGTGATGGCACCGGCGCTTTAGCACTTTCACCTAGAGATTCAAAGTATTTCTATTGGGCTTGAAAGAATCTATCCATTTTACATACTTCTCTCGCCTTCGCCCATATTCCTGAATCACCAGACTAGGGCTACCTCCAAAGGATCTGGGCGAGACCACTTTGGCTGCACACTATAGCCCTCTACTATCTCCAAGGTCATGAAACATGTATCACTCTCCGATGTCCTACGTACCTTCAACACGTTGAACTCACTTCATCCTCCCGCACTCTCAATTTTAGTTCTCCTCCTCGAACATCAATCATTGCTCGCTACGGTAAGAAACTGGCCTACCCAAGATTATGGGTATTTCTTTGTCTTCTTCCATATCTAATACAATGAAATCTGCTGGGAAGATAAACTTGTCAACCTTCACTAAGACATCTTCTATCACCCATCTCGGATGCTTTAAGGACCTGTCTGCTAGCTGGAGTGTGACTGTAGTTGGACGAGCTTCACCTAACCCCAAACGTTTAAATATGGACAAGGGCATGAGATTAATACTGGTGCCCAAATCACATAACGCCTTCTCAAAGATCTACTTCGATGGTACAGGGATAGTAGTGAAACCGCTCGGGTCTTTAGCTTTTACAGCCTTCTCTCGAAGGATGGCACTACATCTCTCGCCAGTTAACTGCTTCGGAATCTACCATTTTCTTCGAGACAAGATATCTTCATAAACTGACATAACTGGCATCCGTTCCGCAGCATCAAGAACGGAATATTGATGTGCGCTTGAATACTTCCATGAACTCGTGAACCGCTTATCCAACTTATGCTTCTTGCATCGCCAGGATACCAATTGGGGCCATACGGGCTATCCTTGCTTCACTTGTGGTTCGCACCTGCTTTCTCTCTTGGGCTATTCCCTATCCTCAGATTATCATTCGACCGGCCGATGACTTTCGCCCCTCACCTCCTCCTCGCCACCGGGGGATTGCCCCCAGATTCCAATTCTTTATCACTTCGTGACTCCGCTTAACATGTTCATTTCCCCTTCTGGGTTCACTCGAGTTGCTTGGTAAGGAACCTCGTTGCCTTTCGCAGAAATAGATCGCCTGCTCCATCCGTATTCTAAATTTCTCAATCGCGCCATTGATTGTTCAATCGAAAGTGGCTTCAGCCGTATATTCGCCGTCCCCATTCATAAAGGCAAAGCAGGAGATGTAAGCATTTGCGCATGGGCTTGTTCCAAGTCCAATCTTTTCTCTCAGAGGCGGTTCACTCACTGGGGCGGTGGCATGTTGTTCGATTGCTCCTCCATCCATAACCTCGACTCTGCTCGTATTATTCGATTCCGATTATTACGCCACCCGGGCCTTGATTTTGGTTATGATAGTTGTTTCCATACGACCCCGTTGGCTGGCCGACTCGATTAAACCTCACACATACCGCCTGCCGACTGCTTCGTTTCCCGACTAGCATTCTCAGGCCATTGCGGCCAGCCCTCCACAGAATTCACAACCCCATGGGTCAATCTCGTATGGCATTCGCTGCATCTCGCCTAGCCGCTTGTTTAGTGTCGGTGACATGAGTAACCGTGATTGTCGAGAACCTCATATCTCGTGCCACCTATGGACTTCACTCGGTGTAGTCTTCTAGCCACCGATTGCGTTATGAGCACTGCCTTCCAAGATTTCATATGCTTGGTCTGTGGTCTTTTTCATTAGCGACCCACCTGCTGAGGCATCAATCACTGTTCTAGTTGCATTTCTTAGACCATTATAAAAGTATGACCTGCATCCATCCGTCAATTATGATGTGGATAATTTCCTCAACAGCCATGGAATCTATCCCATGCTTCTACCGTGTTCTCTCTCCTCTGGTCTGTATCGATCTCGCACCGCTTGTAATTTTCGCAGTGGGAAGAACTTGGTCAAACTTCGCGACTAAGTCGCTCCATGAAGTAATGGAATCGGTATTGACTCTTGTCAACCAATGCTTCGCTCTATCACCTAGTGAGAGTGGGAACAATCTCAACCCTGTTTTAGTGACTCCATTGTACTCGACCGTGGCGCGTACTTCAAGGAAGTCAATGATGCATATTTGGATTTTCATTAGTAACTGCGGAACAAGATGTTCCAAGCATCTCCAGAAGTTACTCGACTTCAACTCGTTGTTCGCCTCGAATAGTGGTCTTCTGGGATAGCTGTCCTAATGAACTAGAAGCAGAAGGCAACCTTCTAGCAACATGAATGACCATCCGGGCCGATATAAACGCCCGGGTGCTGATTCCTTCCTTTATTCCCCATTTCGGCCCCTTGTGGCACGTTTGCTCAAGGTTGTTGATCCTCGCTATTCATTGTCTCTCCCATGATCAAGCAAACTTCTATTCTCAGACCGCTTCGTTTCGCCGTATCCGTAAAGTTTTTCCGCTCAGATCAAACAGATGTAGGTCAACCTGATCCTGTCTTTGCATGCGCTCACTGTAACCTTGACTGCAATCACACACGAAACAAAAAGACCAAATTACCAGTACTTGTAAAAATAAATAAAAACAAAAATTCCAGAGTAATATCTAATTGCTTTGTTCTCAATATCACACTAAACTTATTCCCCGGCAACGGCGCCAAAAACTTGATAGGCCGAAAGCGTGGTGTGTATAAATGTACGCCTATGTGCGCAAGTGCACGCGTCGTATCAAGTAATATAGTGTACCTAGGGTACGGATATCGATCCACGGGGTTAAGTGTGTTGGGACATGCAGTTTGGCCTCCTTGAATATTATCCTGATGTGTTTCTGAGCTTAATAATAAGACATTACTATTGTCTGAATTTAAACCAAACTAATCGTTCTTAATGAATTACTGTATTGTGGAGACTAGGGTTATGTCTCCCCCTGCCACTTTTGATGGATTACTTCCTAGAGAAATTACTATTCAGTTTATTCATGACTTATTGATGACGGGGTGATCGTGCTTACGAGATACCTCCTCTCGAGGTGTAAACCGCCTCATCTCGCTAGTGTGTGGTCGAGTGTATCTCACCCTAACCTCGACACTCCGAAACGCTTGTTCTAACCTTAATCGCCACCCTAATCGGAATATCTCTATTTACCGAATTGACCGAGGGCCGTCTATTCGTATCCCCCGGGCATCCCCATCCTCGAACTTCTGATATCAAGCAATAATCATGCCAATGTTGGCCGACATCACCATGTAAATAAATCACGACATAGAGCAGATACTAACAGATCATAAACAAATTTAATAATATAAATACGAATCTTAATCCATGCAATCGTGATGTGGTTCAACAACACCCTAAATATAAATCTGTAACATAACAATGTGAGTACACCAATATTTAATCTATAAAACATCGCATTTTATCGTAAAAGAAGAAATACAAAGTAGTCTCTTCTTCGTGGATCTAGGGTCGCCAGCTGCTCGATTCCGTGTTCCTCCGCACGGTCTCGACATCCCCTAAATTCTAGTCCCCTTTGCTTCTTTTAATGATGGAGAGGCGAATCGAGCTTACGTCAGCGACGCAACGCCAGCGACGCTGTCGCTTGTTGACTTTTATTTTGTCAGACCCAACACGTCAGCGACGCTGGGACGCCACGACGCTTGACGTCGCGACGCTCCTCGCCAAATCTCGCACTTCTATTCTCCGTCCCAAAATGCTCCCAATAATTGCCCGTCGCACCGATTCACATGAACCGCACAAATCGTGACATCTAAGCAGAAATGTCATTTAAATATAAAATGAAGGTAAAACCGTAAGACAGACGCGGGTATGACATGAGTGATTTAGGCACTCATCAGCCTTATTACTTGCTCCCTATAACTTGTTGGACTTTGGCCCACGAAGATGCCTTGAGAGGGGCTTGGGCTTTGGCCCACCACACACCCTCGGTAAGGGCCTGGGTTGTAGCTCGTGGTGTCCCGTGAGATTTTGACACCCTGCTCTCTTGACCTAAGCCCCATATTCTTTTGAATTTCAAATTGAGGCGGCCCTCTGATCCCAACACGCCCGACACCGCAAGTCACTGGCCGACCCACGCTTCCGTGACCTCTGACCCGCCTCGCTCCTCACGAAAAGCGCAGACCTCGCTTCTCCCGTGACTCACGCACCCAAAGAACGGCAAGGTCTTCTTCTTTCATCTTCCTCTCTGGGTTCCGCTAGGACTCTTGCTATTCTGTTTCTTCGAGGATATACCTCCACTACCGTTAGTTGGATCTCCCACCATATTTGGAGTTTATAACTTCTGGCCCCTGCAAGCAGATTAACAGATGAAGGCTTTCCTGTACTGTTCATTTTGACAAGAATTCTTGCCCAAAAAAGATCCGTCCTAAGGGTTGTTTCTTTATCCAAAGCTACAAAACCTCCACAACTATCTCCCACTTCTTTCAGGATTTCTCCTGTCCACAGGTGCAAGGGTAGACCAACCACTATTATCCAAGCTTCTTGATCCTGGCCTTTTCTTCCCATGCAACCTGTTGACGGAGTCCACCATTCCAGATGCAACACTTCACCCCTAAAATCCCGCTCCATTCCTCCATGACCTAGCTTTGGTTTCTTTTCTACGAGTCAAAACCCATGAAGAATAGGTTATGATTTAAAGGATAAAAAAGCATGCTCCCCTTCAACCTCCAAGCCCTTTTGGCCCAAGCTTCCACCTCTGATAGTATCAGATATGTTACTGGGTATGACTTCTAGCTTTCCACCACTCCATGTTTTAACAACCCCAAATCCCCTTTTAGTATACAATCGAGAAAAACCCCCTGAACAAAATTTCAAAAATAAAAAAATAAAAATAAAAAAATAAAAAATAAAAAAATAAAAAATAATAATTGTTTAAATGGCTCAGTGGGTTAGAAAATTCTCAGAGCTTGATGACGAAACTGACCACGCCGCCGAGTCCGTCTCATCAAAATGAGTAACTGAGTTCTCGTTGAATTCCTAGGTAGTGAGAATTCTTTATGAATTTTTGAAGTTAGGTATCTAGTAACCCCATGAACGAGATTTTCTTAAAAATCTCGAGAGTTAGGAAATGACTTGAGTTAAGTTCATTTAAAATAAATTGAACTGAAAATAAATAAATTGTTTCGACATAAACGAACCCGGATGGGTCGTGGACACGTGGCTCGAAGTGGGCCCCGCGTCCAACTTAAACTTAAAAGGGAAAAGAGGAGAAAAGATGAGATTTTCTCCCATTTTTTGGCAATTCCGGCAGTGGCTTGAGTTGGAGAGAGAAAGGAGTGAAACTCCTCCTTCTCTCCACGATCTACGAAGATCGGGTGGTCGGAATTCGTTGAGCCAAGATTTAAAGTTCATATATTCGTCAAGGGCAACGCGTGGACATCGAAATCAAGAATTTTCGTCCAAGATTTGAGCAAAGTTCGGAAGTCCGTCCCCGTGTCTTTGGATCGCAAAAGCCTGTCTTCGCTCCAAGAGGTAGGGATTTTCTCCTACTCCGGTTATTCTTGCTTAAGGGTCATTCAATGTAATGTGTGGTTCAGCTCAGCCGTGGCTGGCTTGTAAGGGGACATTTGGCTTTATTCCTACCCATTTTGGGGACTGTTTAGGATCAGATTTGGGGTGATTAAATGCTCAGTTCAAAGGTGTTTTTGGACTGATTTGTAGGCCATTTTTGGGCCGATTTCACAGCTGGTGTGTGGACTAACTTTGGACTGTCTTGTGGATTGTTTCTGGTCTGTTTTGTAGCCCAGAGGGCTGCTTTGCAGCTGGTTGTGGGCTGGTTTTGAGGCAAGGTTTATGGCCCCATTGTAGTGCTCTTACAGCCGTATGGGCTGCGACAGTTGATTTTGTGGAATGTTGATGTATGTGTGCAATTATATTGACTTTGAATGAACAATGTATGGAAATTATAAGTGTGTGACATGATATAGAAATGCAACGGTGCATTCACATTGTATTATGCACGGGACATTTTTGGGGTTGTGGGAAGGCTGCCCTGTTTTGGGACAGCATACTGTCCAGTTTTTGGGGCTGATTTTTGATTAGATAAAATGAGGATTTGGGGTAGTATCTTTCAAGGAAATTGTAGCCCTATATGAGAACTTGATGTTAGGCTTTTGAATCACCTAAATCGGACCCCTATAACTCAAGTTACGGTCCGTTTTCCGGGACCGCTACTGTTTTGGCCGAACCTGCTGTTCAGGTTTTGGGACTGATTTTCGATTGGGAAAAATGAGGATTTGGGGTAGTATCATTCAAGGAAATTGTAGCCCTATATGAGAACTTGATGTTAGGCTTTTAAATCACCTAAATTGGACCCCTATAACTCAAGTTACGGTCCATTTCTTGGACTCTTCACTGTTTTAGCCGAGCCTTGCTGTTAGTTTTGGGACTGATTACCGATTAGGAAAAATGAGGATTTGAGATTATCCTTCCAAGGAAGTAGCAGCCCTATGAGAACTTGATGTTAGGCTTTGCAGATCACCCAAATCGGATCTCTATAACTCAGGATTGGTCAGGATCATTGTGTTCGAAAGGTTATGTGTTTAATCATGGTTTTAGGAATTTATTAAGTATCTGCCAATCGTGTTTTGAGAATGAGTTTTTGTTACCCACATTTGTATTTATTTAGCGTTCCATATTGGGACGGGTTGATAGTCGGGTGAATGGGACACTTCTGGGGATGAAATTGGGTGAAAAATAGCACAAAGGGGAGCATTGGGGAACCTCTGTATATTGTAGTGTGCAGCGGGCAAGTGGCGCAGGCTATGGCGTAGGTTTATGTCGGTATTTTCTGTTTGTTTGCCTCCCGACTTGGATGGTATAACTGTCGAACTCGGATCGTGTGTTCTTGGACTCTATGGAAAGATGCTGGAGTCACAGGAATGCGTACGTGCTTTTCGATAATTGGTGCTCACATCCTTGTTGAAAAAAAATTGATTATTCCTGATAAGTTTGCTAATTGTTGGTTGTGTGGATGTGAGGAGTTGTGTCTTGAAGTAGCCATTACATGGCATGTTGTAAGGCTGGTTATGGGCATTATGTGCCATGATGTAGCCTAGGGATTTGAGTATGACATTACTTGTCTAAGTAGTAGTTGGAATGATGTTGATGCATGCTTGTTTGATGTGTTGACATGAATATGGTAAATGTTAGTATGACTACATGTATATTAATGTTTAATGAATGTATGGACTTTTGTGTGCATTATACATGAGTGTCCATGGTACACGGTGTAGTGTACGGTATAGGGTGTCCATGTAGAGGTCTTTATACATTGGGCATGACTTAGAGTGCAATGGCACAATTGCATTAGTGGTCTTGTAGTACATCGCATGAAATGGGTGTGAGTGCATGGAAAATCAGCATCGTGTTTAGTGTTGATGTTGGTTTCGGTCTAGGGACAAAGTCCTAAAAGGTCGCATGAATGATTGGAGGTTGCCTAACATGGCTTTTGAACAAAGCGGTTTTATCGGAGGGTTGTCCACATAATTATTATCGGAGTATGTCCACTAATTTATATCGGAGGGTTGTCTACATAATTATTATCGGAGTATGTCCAAAAAACAATAAGAATTGTCGGAAGGTTGTCAAGAATTGTGTTGAAATCGTCCAACAATTCACGTCGAAGGAGCCCGTAGAATTGTTTAGGAGAGTTATCGACAAATTTTCTCGGTGTCGGCGATATTTATATCGAGGTTGCCACAAATAAAACAAATATCTTTGTTTTGAAAACGATTTTCATACATGACATATTGCATGTTGAGAGAAGTCGATTGAGGACTTGGTATGGACGGATCGAGAGTAGCATCTTATTCGTATCATGTAGATTCCATTATAAGATTGACATAATGGTGATTGGAATGTGCGTGGCATGACCATTGCATGCGCTTAAGGTGGGAAGTAGCCCTTGTAGGATTTCCTTTCTGGCGGGCATTGCTCACGGAGTTGTGGGACCCCACTTTCGGAATTACGGCGGAGATGTGCAGGGAGATGACGCTCACTAGAGGCCAATAATGACAAGAAAGCCGGATTGTGGCTTTGATTTATATTGTAAAACATGTATTAGAATTCTTAATTTTGATATATGTTTTTTATAAGAGTGGTGTATATTTAAACTCTTATGAACTATGGTCCTATAGTCATGTGCTTATATGTTTTAGTATGGATAAATGGGCCATGTGCTTGGCCATTTTACTCGGTATGTGGGCCGGTGTGGTGGTTGTATAATATTGGGACAGGGTTGGTGCATGGGATTGCATTTTTGGGTAGACCCTCCCTTACAAGGAGATGCAGATTTTCGTTTAAATCTTGGGTCTGGGAAAAAGGACTCAATGGTGTGGTGTCGGTTACAGCATCCGCATCTTCAGCCAGGTTGTGGGTTGTTAACGGACCCCTTTGAGATTTGAGGCGTCACCATGATCGCTAATATCGACTAGGCTAGTGTCACGATTTTCTTCTAGAAATCGTTATTTCTGCAAAGGACTGATCTTTAATTTGACCTCCCTTGTAAATCTCATACCTGCCATGGGGTGGTCTTTGCTAGCTTCTTTTTCTCCTTTGTTTTCCTTAGTTCCCATATCTTGCAGTGCCTCTTCTAACAGAGTCCCTCAGGGAAGAACAATCGGTGCCTTTTTCCATCTACATACACTTAGCCAGAATAGAGTATAAAATACTGACATCATTTTCCTTAACTCCCATATTGTACCTCCTTCCATTCTCCCTCCATTCAATCATAAGCTATTCTTACCTTCCATACAAGGCTGACTCCCTTGAGTAGGATTCTTGACCCTTCTTCTCCAAAACGAATCCAAAAACTCCGACCCCTTTGCCTTTCTTTTATGAACACCTGAAACTTTCTGCCTTCCCCCTCCACCTTGAGCTCGAAAGATTTGGAGTTGACGGAAAACCATCTCCGTCTAAACAAAACCATTACTTACCGATCTTATATCAGTAAATTATATGAAAGTTATTGTTGTCTAACTATGAAGTTCTAGGAAATTTGAAGAATTTAAAAAAAAGAAGGAAATTGATTTTAACCATTAATTCAACATAGATATAGATTGTAATTGAAACAAACAATTGCAAAGAAATTGAGAGCAACCTTTCATGGCTCTAAGGCTTAAACTTCCATTTGGGGGGCATTCCTTGAACCAAAAGTGTTGGAACTTTAAAATGTGTTATGTGATGTTAGTTTAATTAGTTACTGCCGTAAAAAAAGCATGAGAAATGAACTTATCAGGAAAAAAGAAAAAAAAAAGAAAAGCATAAGAAATGAAATTCCAACTTCATGGTAACTGATAGGATTTCCCTTTAGTTGGTCTTGGAAGACCTTATTTTGAACATAAGGTGCATGTCTTAGATTATAAGCCTGAAATTATATAGCATCAAGACTCTCAGCTTTGAAAAGTTCTTGTTGATCATTGGTCTGACTGGAGCCTGCAAATGTGAGCCTCAGACCATAATGGAGAAAAAGGTCAGACAATCGTTAGAGCAATTGCCTGCTTTATGATCACACAATTCTGATGTCAAGTGGTTATAGTTAAGTGGCTATATCATGTTATTATAGTTAAGAAAACTTCATATGAGGTGATTTATTAATTTTGGGATAATCATTGAGCTTCTAAGGTGTTATTTTATGTTATTGTGTGAATTTTTTTAGTTAAAAGTAACTTGCTGAGGAATAATTTGATGGGGTGAATATTTAATGTTTAACAGGCATGCATTTACTGTCATGGACATTTTGCTTCATGTCTCAGTTTGGTCTTACACAATGATCAAAATGCATATCTTATTTTAACAGAGATGCATTTTGGATGTAATGATTGAGCTTCTAAGTCTCATGAGTTTTAGTTACAAAGAACTTGGTCAAGAATAATTTGATGGGTGAATAATCAATGTTTGACAGCCATTTGCTTGCAGTCATAGAGCGAGAAATTTCCTGGCTTCATGTCTCAGCAAAACACACAGAGGACTGAAGTCTCTATTCTTAGTGACTTGATTTACTGGTGGATGGCTGATGGATGCCTAATAGGAAGCTGGTTAGAGCTAAGGCTGCTTCTAGGGTAAAGAGTGCTAGAGTAGGAAGTCGCAGAGGGATCTAATGAATTAGTAATATGAGTGGCTTTTTTTTGTGTGAAATTATCGGTCTTTGTCTCTTTGATTTATTTTTCTTGCGCATTTGGAGAACAGTTAGGTATCACATAATGTGCCGTGTTTCTAGTTAGCATTTATAGTTCATAGGCAACAGGCATTATGCTTCTTCTGACCGCACAAGGTGGCATCCTTATCACCATCTGGCAACACACCTGATGTTGGCATTTATTAGTATTTAGGTTGAGAGGGACTGCTTCGGGGTACTGGGCATGTGCGTCTCTCTCTCTCTCTCTCACTCACACACACACACACACCCACACATACACACTTAGTATACATTGCTTGTGATGATTTTCTGGACAGAGATGCAGTAAAAAATGCCCTTGAGCTTGTAAATGATATGCTATTCAGAGGGTGTCCACTTGCTGAGGAGTTGCATGTTACATTAGGATAAGGCAGTGTCAGAGCTGGGAATATATATATATATATATATATATATATATATATATATATATATATATCTAAAGAGAGAATGGGAAATGTACAACATGGTCATTATGTTTCTAGTAGTTGTGATTCATCATGGTTTGATACCGGACACATTAAGAAATTGAAAGGATGCATCTGGGAGAGGTGCAAGGGAGTTACGTCGTGGATCAAGTTCGAAGATAGTAGCCTTCGGCATCTGCACCTGGGTTTGGAAGATTACTTGAAAAATATTGCTGCCAACTAAAGTGGTTCCACAAAATGGGAGGATGGAAGACATTACAAGCTAGAGAGGCGTTCGAACAATGGGATCTTTCATCCGATGCACAATTAGGGATTTGGGAGCAAAATGGTTTTGCTTGTGTTTTCCGGAAGGCAAAGGACTTATGAAGGGTTGGAAGTTGTTGTTAGAGAAACTCAGAATGTTGGGAGTGGGCCTCAGGGAGGGGACTGTGAAAAAAATCACAGAAAAAAGGCACCATCGACCATTTTAATGAAGAAAAGCTCTCCAGAAACAAAATCCTTTGCAGAAGCGGTAGTGGGGACAAAGCACGGAGCTCCTACTGATGCAGTTAGGGTGAGTGTAGGGGAAGAAGAAATCATAGAGAGGCTAAGGAAATTCTCTCGCTGCTTGGTGGGGAGGAGGAACCTCGCCGATGCCGGATTTAAAGACCATGAAGAGACAAGCATGGTCTTCTTGGGAAGTTATAGGGAACTTAATTTTTGTGGAAATGGGACAAGGGCGTTGGTTATTTGAATTTGAGAATACAAAAGAAGCTAAAAGGATTCTCAGGGATGGTACAAGAAGAATAGGGGGTTTCTCTATTTTTCTTAAGAAATGGGCTAAAGGAGATGGATGTATCACAAAGAGAGATATTAAGGAGGTGGCTTGGGATAGATTGATAGGGTTGCCAGTACATCTATGGAGTCGTTCCATCATGAGAAGAATCGGTGATCGTTGCGGTGGTTTCTTGGCCATGGATGAAGACACGACATTCTTGTCCGATTTCCGATGGGCTAGAATCTAGGTGAAATGGAATGGGAAAATTTTGCCTCAATTTATGGAAGTGTTTGAAGGACAGAGCAAATATGAAATCCAACTTTGGTGGGAAGTTGATAGGCCGAAAATGTGATGTGTATATATGTACGCCTATGTGCGCAAGTGCACGCGTCGCCTCAAGTAATATAATGATAAGTGAGTATCGTTCCCACGGAGAATTAGGTTACTAAGTACCGACTCTAATCTAGCCTATATGCTTTATTTGGATGTTGGAAAATCTTATAAAAAAATTCAAAAGACACTAATCTAGGCATGCAAGAATAGTGTATAAAGACTAAAAAAGCCTTAAGGTATAGATTTCATCTAAACAATGATGTATGAACCTCCCAGCTTGATTAATCGATGATCGAATTTCATCATGAAGATGGCGATTTAACTAATGTATATTCGAATCTCTCTCGAGCATTCGCACTACCCTTAGAAAAGGTTATCACTGCATCTACGCGCGAGCCATCATAACTAAGGATGCATTGAACCATAAATCTTAATACCACACCTAATCTCACTTATATCTCTATCTCACTTGATAATCGGATGGTAAATCATCCATGGTCTAATTTTAACTCTCACTTCTCGGATTTTGAATCAAACCACAATTCATGCAAATATTGGCCAAATATCCCTGAAGCATTAAGATCTAAATGAAATACTCAACATAAATATGAAATAAAACATCAGTCAGTATAAATTAGGAGAGATTCATACAAATATGTCTTTGGCTACATCTAAACCTAAGAAAACTAACTAAAACATAAGTGAAAGTAAATACAACCATCGAAAAGAAAGAAAAAGCGAGGAAAAGGAAAGAGAGAGAAAACAAATTTGGCGTTGAAGCTCCTTTTCTCCTCCATTATCTTCTTCTTCCTCCAAGTGTTCTTCCTCTTCCCGAAACGAACCCTATAAATCTCTCAGAAACGAAGCCCTAGAGTGTTTCCGCAAAGGCTTGTTCTCCTCAAAGGTCAAAAAAACCGTTCGAATGGGTACTCCTACGTACTTCCGCGAAGGGTTTTATATCCATCTTCTTGTAAATACGTGCATGCACATAGAAGGGCCGAATCGCTGAATCGACTGAGACCATCAGTGCATGTTTGTGATCTCGAAGGACCCTCAATAGTTTCTCTTCCTCTAGTAGTCAAAGATCTTGAAATGATCCGCGGGTAGTGGAATTCTACCCAAGGTATGTCATACTTGGATGGCTAGGTAGAGGTTTTTGTTCCATCTTGGGTGGTTGCTTTCGATCGATGGGGCCAGGCGTTTTAACTCGCCGGCTCGAGTTAGGAAGTAATTGTCATTGTGTCCGAAGAGTCCATCCATTTGACATATTCTTACGCCTCTTCGCTCGGGTTCTCGGACTCATTCTCCAGGCTAGTCTCGAAGGGTGGGTGAGACCGCCCATTTGGGCTCTTATAGCCTCTCTTATTTCAGCCATGAAGCAAGTATCACTTTATTTGGGTGTCTGCTTGCTTCAAACATTAGACCTTACTTCATCTTCTTGTACTCTCGGGTTCGATTCTCCCCTCACGAACATCAATCATTACCACTGCCGGAGTTACGAAAGCTTGATGCAGATTATCGGTATTTCTTTATCTTCCTCCATATCTAAAACAATAAAATTTCTTTGAGAAAATAAATTTGTCGACCTTTACCCAAGACATCTTCTATTTCCCTCTTGGATGCTTCAAAGATGCAATGCGCAGGATTGAAGTGTGGTAGTAGTCGAGGCGGGCTACCTAATCCCGAGCGTTTGAAAATGGATAGGGCGTAAGATTAATCTGCGGCACGAGAATCACATGGGCTCTCTCGAATGGCATTTCGATGGTGCAAGGGATAGTGGCGCACGGGTCCTTGAGCTTTTGCGGCTTCCTCAGTATGTACTTTGCATTCCTCAGTTAAGTTCAGCATTTGAAAATCGGCTAATCTTCTGTACGGGACAAAATGTCTTTCATAAATTTTACATAGGCAGGCATCTTGCTCTGGGAGCATCGAGAAAGCGGGATATTTATGTGTAACTTTGAACACCTCCATGAATTTAGTGGTGCTTATCGATTTATGCTTCTTGAGGCAATGTGGGTAAGAGGCGATATCTTGGCCTTTGTTTGATGGGATTCTCGATATTTGTTTTCTCACGAAATTGCATTCTTTTTTACGCATCATCTTTGCTCTGAATTTGAATGACCTTCTCGATCATCATGTTCTCTGTGAGGTTATGTAATATTTCAATTCTTTCCCTTCTCGGCATATTGCTAACATGTTCGTTCCCATCTCTTCTTGGGTTTACCCTCGGGTATGGCGAGACCACAGGTTGTCTTTCGTCGATAGGTTGCCATTTGGCCCTTTATTGCCTCGAACTTTCCCGGTGTCTTTATGATTGTTCAAGCGGGTTGCTTCTTCTTGCATGTTGCTAGTCTCATTCATGAGCGAGTGGAAGTTAACACTCTGTCTGAGAAAGCATTTCTAAATCGACTTTTTCTCGGAGGGTGGTTCACTAGTCGGTTCGATAACGTATTGTTACGATTATTCCGCCACCGTATCATGATTGTTCGACTATTACAGTTACGTTATTACGCCACCCTTGGCCTGATTCGATTCGATAAGCTGTTTCCCTATACGGTCCTTCTTTGGCGTGATTGAGTTACGATTAAACTTTGGACACGTCTTGGGCTTGCTCTACTTGTAGGATTTCTGGCCGACATTACGTCTTTGTTGTGCGGTCGCCTGGAATTCACATAACTCCCATGGGTTAGTCTGGATGGCGTTCGCGGTTCCTTGCTGTCTATTTAAGCATTTTAATTAATTTGTGCCCGCATCGATTCACCAGTTGTTGAGGACCTGGGTATCATTGCCACCAGTGTTTACGAGGTGTAGCCTTACTCTCTAGGCCATTGATTAGTGTTGGTGTGACATCTTCAAGATTTCATAAGCTTGGTCGTGGTTTTCTTCATCGAAGGTGCTCCTCCATTTGGAAGCATGATCATTGTTCTAGTTGCATTTCTCGGACCGTTATAGAAGGTGTGGACTTGCATCCATACGGTGGTCGATTGGTGTGGGCACTTCATGATAATTCGTGGTGCATTGGTGCACGCCGGAGTTCTCCCCCTACAGGCATCGAAAGTATTGATCCTCTTGCCTGAAGTTGTGCAATTTTAGTGGGAAGAACTTAGTCGAAATTTTTGCACTAAATCATTCCATGTAGTGATTGAATGCGGTGGTATTGGTTAACGATTGCTTGGCTCTATCTCAGTGAAAGTGGAATCGCCATGACTGAGAGCTTCTTGGTAACCGTTGTATTTGATAAGTATCGCGAGCTTGAGGAAGTTAGTCAAATGCGTGTTCGGGTTCTCATGGGAATTAGTCCGCAGAACAAGATATTCGAAGCATCTGTCTTGTGGTAGACGATTCGAAGTGTTTGCTTGAATGGGTGGTCGTGCGATGATTTGTCGAGACAGTTGGTGGTAAAGCGGGCACATCTAGTAGCATGAAAGGATCATCGGCTATATAAAGCGGTCACGGGTGCTTGATTCCTTAGTGATTCCCATTCGACCTCTCTGTGATTGGTCTGTTCGATGCAATTTTGTTCTTCGAGTGTTTTCCATGATTATTGGATTTCTAATGCAATTGCATTCTCTGTTCTCGTGTGATGCGATGCGAAGTCTTTACGGCTCGGGATCGAACGAGGTGTTGGTTAGTTTGATCTCGATGTCGCATGTACTTCTTGAGAACCTACAACTCTTGATAACACGAACCAACGAAACCAAATTACCGGCGCAGCAAAATAAACACAAATCAAGAAAATTCGAATAATATCTAATTGTAATTCTACATATCAATCCCAAGCCTTTGTCCCGTACGCGCCGAAAAAACAGCGGTAGAAAGCGCGATTGTGTAAAATATCTTTATGTCGCCTTGAAGTGTCGCAGCGTCGCCCAGTAATATAGTGTACTCACGATGCAGATATCGATCCACGAGGGACGAGGTGTATTGACTATAAAGGTTCGGCACTGGAGTAATATCTGAAGAGATGATTTTAGGAAAGAAGGTGAATATGTGAAAAGTCGGCGAGTTTAGATTCTAATGAATTATTGGTATTGAAGGCTGGAGTTATATCTCCCTGCAATCACTTTTAATGGATTATTTCTTGAATATTATTATTGATGTATTTACAATTTGTCGATAGAGTGATCTTGCCACGAGATATCCTCTCTCGGTATATGCTTTATCTACGTGAATAGAGTTGAGTATATCTACATCTCTGACTTTCGGTATTAGAGAGATGCTTAAACGTTCCCCAACCCCAGTACCACCTTCGAGATCGGAATATCTCTATTTGCAGGAATCATTGAAAATTTGCTCTGCGGATCCTGGATAGCCTCATCTCTCGAGATCTCGGCTCTCGGTGTGATTATACGATGTTGGCGAGACATACCATATAATTAAACCACGAATATAAACGAATCAAGACAAATTGATAAATAATTGAATAAAATAAAGATCGAACTTTAATCCATCAACACATGGCGGGGTTCTGACATAACCACAGATATGATCTAGAACATAATGAATGATAGAATGAAAATATTTAGTATAAAAACATCATTCTCAAATCAAAAAATGAAAGTACAAATCCGGGCATAGCCGAAGTGCGTGTCACTCTGCTCTAGAATTCCCACGCCTTTCGGTTGATGCGGCCTTTATCGCAGCAATTTACGAGTCATTCGTACTTTAAATGATAGGGTTCGGATCTCGGTGGCGTGTGACGTTGCAGCGTCGCTGACCGTTGAACTTGTCAGCGGCGTTTTCCTTGTTGACCTGCTGTTGTTGACCGGCGGTCGTGGCGTTGGGGCGTCGCTGACGTGGGGTGTCGACGTTGAGACGTCAGCGGCGTGGCCAGTCTGGCTTCCTTGCTCTGATCCCGTTGCTCGAAATTGCTTTCAAAAGTTTGCTCTTTTCGCTCGATGCACGCATCTAAACCCGGACACGAAGTCGAGTGCAGCCACAAAACTATAAAATTACTATCAAATAAACGAAAAGATGAAAGACCGACGCGAGTATAATATGAGTGTTTTAGGCACTCATCACCTAACCATTCTTTAGATCTGCAAGTGCCTTAAGAGAGCCGGAAACAAGAAACGAGATTAGGGAAGAAGGAGAGGAGGGTGCACGCGAGGGAGAGAGCGTGAGCTCTGTAGGCAACCGTTTGGAGAAGATTGATGGGATAGAGGGTGTCCCATCATGTAGAGAAAAGCTGAGTGCTTTCTTAGCCTAGAAGCAATCTGGTGAGGAGGATCCAAGGCTGGACCAAGTTTATGGGGTGGATCAAGTTTCGGGCTTCATCCAAAGGGAATCAGGGTTAGGTGACCCATGGTTAACCTTCAGGGCATCATAGTCGACCAAACCTCTGTGACGAACATGTTTGGAGCAATTTCGGGTGAGCCAGCAGGGCCTTTGGAGAGTTTATTAGGTTGGCCTAGGGCGCGATTTTGGATCAATATACACGCCCCGCTAAATTTAAAATCCCTGCCTTATTTCTTAGGGATCCTGAGCGGCACATAAGGAGACGGGGTGGAAGAAGGAAGAAGAGGAAAGATCGAGACATGCAGGCGGGTGAACAGTGCGTGGAAATCCTGCTCGCCAGTCCACTTCTCCTTTTTCTTTGTTTAATTTTGGCCCACGATTCGGGGGCTCTTCGAACTAGGGGATTCTCTTGATACTATCGACTTGGAACCACTAAGGGTGGTGGCGATAAGTGAATGGAGTACGGAAAGTGCAGGCGATGGTCGAAGCAGTGGAGGGACTTGATGAAGATAGGCAACAGACAGAGGAGGTCTAATCCATGTCTTCGGACGGTGTATGAGAACTGGGAAGATAACTGTTTGGTTAAATTTAGTGAATTTTTGGGTTTTTCTATGGTGGGCTTCGAGAAGGAGATCCTGGGATCGATAAGAAAAATGGTGGCAATGCGTGAAATGAAGAGAGGTTGTGACGGTTACGGATGTGGCCAGGCTAAAAAGAGTTGAAAGTTCCATTAATTATAATGGGAGGGATAAAATTAAAGGAGGCAGAGACAGGGGTAATCTCTTACTAAGGTTAAAATGAAGGTAAAAATCCTTTCTTGGAATGTTAGAGGTGTGAATTACCCTGAAAAGAGGAAGGTCATCAGGAATTTTATCAGGACTCAAAGGGTGGATTTGGTTTGTCTACAAGAAACCAAGATCCAGGGGATGAATAATGCTTTGGCTCACAGTATTGGTGTGGGTAGGTTCTTGGACTGGAAAGCTTTGGATGCGGAGGAGATTGTAGGGGGCATCCTTTTGTTTTGGGATAAAAGAGAAGATTATCTTTGGTGGAGTCATAGTATGGTTGCTTCTCATTTTCTTACTTGTTTAGAATGGTGGAGGATGATTTTGATGGATGTTCCTTTGGGCGTGCGATCTATGAAAGTTTTAAAGGAATTCTTTTGGGAAGAAATTTGGGTTTGATAAGAGGAATGTGAATGGTCACAGTGCTTAGGAGGATTTATTAGGATCCTTTCTCTAATGAGAGATCGAAGGTGTGGGGATCTCCCAGTATGAGAAGGTTCTCAGAAATTCTAAATGAGCTGGGACTACGTGGCATGCCGCTATAGGGGGGACCTTATACTTGGAGGGGTGGCCGAAACTATAGTGCCATGTCTCGGTTAGATAGATTTTTGGTTTCAGTAGGTGGAAGGCCAGTTCGAGTAAAAGGCTGTTCGAGATGCTTGCACAGGCCTACTTCGCGAGCAATGCCTGCATCTGTTGGATAGTGATGGGATTAGAGATGACCCACTCTCCTTTTGGTTTGAACTAATGTGATTAAAGTATATGAGGGTTTTCAGGAAATCTTGAAAGGTGGGTGTGAGAGATCCTGGTTTTTCATGGCTCCTTTCTTTGCTTAGTGAAGGCACAGGCATCTTGAAAGTGCAGACGGGTTTTTAGCGAGTTGAGTACAATAAGTTGGAGGCTTTACGGAGAGTGTCTTTTTGGGATGATCTTGAGAAGGAAAGGGAATTTGGGCTTAGAGGAGAATGAGGTAAGAACCAAGGCCAAAGATGATTTTAAGAGCTGGGCTCTCATGGAGGAGATCTCTTGGAGACAGGATTCCAGAGAAACCCGGCTGAAAGAAGGGGACAAAAACACGAGGTTCTTCCATAGGATGGCTAATGCCCATAGGAGAAGGAATTTTCTTCAAAATATGAGTATTAATGGAAGAAGGTTAGATAAGGAGGATGAGATAAAGGAAGGACTGGTGAATGCATTTCAAAATATGCCTCAGCCCCAGATTGTTGGTGCGCGCCCCTCCGCCCCCTCCCTGGGCTTCCTTTTAATGTGATTGGGCTTGAGGAAGCTTCCAAGTTGGAGGAAGTTTTCACGGACAAAGAAATTTGGGTAGCAATTTCAGAGCTCCATGGGGACAAGGCTCCTGGCCCTGATGGCTATCCCATAGCTTTCTAGTCCTTATGTTGGGATTTTGTTAAGGATGAGGTGCTAGGTTTCTTCAAGGGGTTCCATGACCCAGAAGCGGTTGTCAAAGTTTCGTGCCACTTTCTGGTCTTAATTCCCAAGAAACATAAAGTTGAAGACTTGAGACCTAAGACCTATCGACAGTGGGAGGTTTGTATGCGAAGATTACGACAAAGTGTTAAATCAACAGGATAAAGAGGGTCATGGGTAAGATCATTTCCCAATCTCAATCTGCTTTTTTTGAAGGAAGACTGATCCTAGATGCGGTCTTTATTGCCAATGAAGTTGTGGACTCACTATTGAGAAGAAAAGAGAGTGGTCTGGTTTGCAAGTTGGATATTGAAAAAGCCTACGATAACATCAGTTGGGAGTTTGTATTCCAGGTTATGGATAGTATGGGCTTTGGAAATCGGTGGTTGAGTTGGATAAAGTGGTGCATCTCCACAACCTCTTTTTCAATCCTCTTCAATGGCTCTCCTGCTGGCTTCTTCCAGAGCTCAAGAGGCTTGAGACAGGGTGATCTTATTTCCCCCTACCTCTTCGTGATTGGCATGGAAGCACTCAGTATGTTGGTACAACGTGCGGTCGAAGGAAATTTCCTTTTTGGTAGCAGGGTTGCAATCAAGGGAGGGGAGGGGGAGGTCATTTCCCATTTATTTTACACAGATGACACCCTTCTATTCTATGAACCCAACAAAGATCAAATGAAATTTATGAGCTGGACTCTAATGTGGTTTGAAGCGATGTCAGGTCTGAGAATTAACATAAGCAAGAGTGAGATCATTTCGGTAGGGCCAGTAGTCAATGTTGACGAGTTAGCCTTGGAGCTTGGGTGTGGGGTTGGGTCCTTACCTACCTCGTATTTAGGCTTCCTCTTGGGAGCTCCGTAAAGAAATTTCTGAGGGTTTGGGACTCTGGTTGAAGAAAGGTTTCGAAAGAGGTTGGCCTCTTGGAAGATCTTGATATATCTACAGGGTGGAAGGATTCTGTTGATCAGTAGTACTTTGTCCCAGCCTTCAATTTATTACCTATCCCTTTTCATATGTCCTGGTGCAGTTAGAAAAATTCAAAGATAATTTCTATGGGTGGGGGTAGCCTTGAGAAGAAGCCTCATCTCGTTAAATGGGCCACAGTTTGTACAGAGAAGAAAAAAGGGGGATTAAGACTGAGAAACTTTTCTAGGCTAAATAAGGCTCTTTTATGCAAATGGAGCTAGAGGTTTGCTAATGAGAGGAATGCCCTTTGGAGAAAGGTTGTGAGTAGCAAATTTGGGGAGACTTCTGGGGGTTGGCACACTTGTGACATCAAGGGTGGCTATGGTGTTGGGTTGTGGAAGGAAATCGGAAAAGAATGGCTTCTATTCCTCCAAAATGCAGCCTTTTCCTTAGGCGATGGAAGGGGGATTAGCTTTTGGAAAGATGTTTGTTGTGGTGAGGAGGTGTTGTGTTCTTTGTTCCCCTCTATGTTTATCCTAGCTGTGCAAAAAGAAGCTATGGTGGCAGTCGTAGGCTTGTCATAGGGAGGAGAGAAAGGGGTTGGTCTCTGACCTTTCCTAAGGTCCTTTAATGATTGGGAGATGGAGGGAGGTGGAAAGATTCCTCTCAGCACATCCCTGAAGAAAATCGGACAGTTGAGGGCGAACCTACATTTGAAGGGATCAAGCCATGGTAATTTTGGTCGAGGACCATATCTGATGGTTTAGACCCTGCTTTGCGACATTGATTTTCCTTTAAAGCTCGGTTTGGAGCTCTGGCCAGTCCCTCGAAAATCGGCTTTTGGCAGGAAGCCTCACGGAAAAGTGATCACTTTGTATCAACTTAAACGTCGCGAAAGAGCCCTTGCAAATAGATGTTGCCTTTGTGAAGAGGACGAAGAGACAATAGACCATCTGTTAATTCATTGCTAGACAGTCAAGATGCTTTGGGACCTTTTTTTGATGATAGTTGGGACTAGTTGGGTCTTTCCGCACTCTATCCTTCATACCCTTTTAGCATGACAAGGAGCTCCTGTGGGTAAAAAACAAAAAAAAATCTGGATGGCTGCTCCTTTATGCCTTTTCTGGACTTTATGGTTGGAAAGAAATAGGGTGGTGTTTGATAACAGGATCATCAACGCTCAAAAAATAAAATCTAACTCTTAAGCAATTTGTGGAATTGGGCAAATCTGTATAGTGTTGATAACACAAATTCTTTAGTGGATTTTTTTGGCTTGGATAGGGTGTAGGTAGGGTTGGCAGCTTTTTGTTGGGGTTGGTAGGTTAACCGCGGGCTTCTTCACGGTTCCTTCTTGTTCTTCTTATGTACTTTTGGAACCTCACGAAGTTTCTTTGATCAATATCTTTGTTTTTATTGATAAAAAAATAAAAAATAATGACTATATGGCACATTTGAATAGAGCTAGACCAAGATTAGACGTGTTCCGCAAGGTTTTAAACCTATAATAGTGACAAATTACAAGTTGAAGAATTTCTTGGATGCCATCTCGTGTAATAATTTGATTAGTTGGCATTCTAAAAGAGGCACTTTTCATGATCACTCATTTCCTTCTAAGCGGTGTGAAGTGGGTTTATCACCTGTGAAATAAGTATGTATTAGTGAATAATCTTGTTAGTGTAAAGATCAAACATTCCTATACGCAGCGAAATGTAATTTAAAAATAAGTACATGCATCGTACCGTTCTTGAGAAAGCAATATGACTTCGATTCGTTACGAATCATGGCGAATCACTAAGCCTTCACCAGCGTCCAGGCCTCAGTATCCACATGAACAACTCTTGGGATCACTCATGGAATTTTCTTCGAAGAGCAATATCTTTGGTTCATAGTCGTCTCGCGATCACCAACGGATTTACGATCATTTATAGATCGATTTTCTGATTATAAATAATCCTCATAAATAGGATCATTTAATTTCCATAAATAGGAGAATTAATTCATAATTAATTATCATAAATATGAGAAATTAATTGATATAACTGACAGTTATAAATGGAGAATTAATTCATAATTAATTTCCATAAATATTAGAATTAATTCATAAGCGATTTTAATATTTATTTCTAATATTTATGATAAATTAATTAAGTAATTAATTATCATAAAATATTATAATTATCAAATAATTAATTTTGTTTTTTAACTTCCCGAAATTATTCTTTTGTGTGTGACCCTTTAGGTTCCTAATCAGCGCTGATAAATATAAATTGTAATTCTTAGACTTATATTGGCTTTAATACACATAAAACCAACAAACTCCCGCGGTAAAGTCCAATGCAGTGATGAGAATTCTAAGATTAGATAAATTAAACAACTTTAATTTATCATTAATTCAACAGTGTAATCCAATTCATATTTATAGATCGAATTGGTCTGCGGACATATCGTGACTACCCCAGTGTTAGGAAAAGTCAGAGTGATCGACTTCACACGTACATGAACTAGATTAGGTATAATTATTATCCTTTCACCATCCCATATCTCTTGTTAGTACAGTAAGGTGTAAGTGTCCTTTCACATTGTACTAATATTACCATTTTATTCAGAAAATCAACTCCTTAAATAAATTTAGAACTTTTCTAAATCTACATGTTGTTTACAAACATTACGAGTTGACATTTCAAGAAGTGGTTACCTTTGAGATATCTTTCTCCCCACTAGTAAATTGATGAATCACATATTGATCATAAACTATCAATTCATGTTTTCGGTATACCCGACTTTCATTATTCATACATAGCGTAACAAGTATGAACTAATTGAGTCAACATAATTTCCGACCGCAGAAAGATACTCTTATGATCTGAGTCGAGGATCCAATTATCTTTGCTTTATCATATAGAGATTATTCCATTGACACTCAAATAGCTAACCTTATGAAAATATCTACATGGGTCATTCCGATTAAATATGTTCTCCAACACATTACTCACATATCATTATGTGCTAATCTATCATTATTAACAATGTCCTTTTATTGTTAATACTACGATTAGAAAGAATATTTAAGAACAATAAATATATTATTCTAGGACTTTATCATCAGAATATACATTATACAAAATGATAAAGCGTCATATTATTATTGCATAAATCAAACACAATGAGTTAGAAAATAAATATATAAACACCATCCCATGACTACATCCAGTGCCAACATTCTTAAACCATGAAAATCACATGACTATCATGTTTTTTACGAGACAAAGGTTTAGTCGATAGGATCGACTATATTCTCCTCTGTATGAACCTTCTACATCTTTGCTTCATCCTTGTTTGGAACTCTTCAATGGCACCACCATTTAAGGTGAATAACGAGGCCGAGACTTGCAATCATCTTTGCTCCAGTTGAAAGCTAGCATTAGTAAAGTCACGTGCCCAGTAGCTCGACTCCTCCATAAATCAAAAATAAATCCTTAGTTCTTTAAAATTACTTAAGAATATTTTTTGGCTTGCTATCCAGTGACTCTCGCCCGGGTTAACTGAAAATTTGCTTGTAACACTTAGAGCATGGAGACATGCGGCCTTGTACACATCGCATACATAATTGACCCTACAGTTGAAGCATAAGGGACATTTTCCATGTTATGTACCTCGACATCTGTCTTTGGGCACATGTCCTTAGAAAGGTAGATCCCATGTGACATGGGAAGATAACCTATCTTTGATTGATCCATGCTATACTTCTTAAGCATGTTATCAATATATGTCGATTGTGACAGACCTAGCAACTTATTCGATCTATCACGATAGATCTTAACTCCTAATATAAAACGCTTCTCCCTAAATCTTTCATTGAGAAGTTTTTTGATAACTTCACTCTTTAGCGATTGAAGAGGGTATGTCATTTCTTATTAATAATATGTCATCCACATATAAATGAGAAAAACCACAATACTCCCGCGATCTTTTTGTATACCTGGCTCATCTTAGTTTTGATGAAACCAAACATTTGATTATTTCATCAAAAGCGAATATACCAAGCTTTCCCCGGATGCTTGCTTTAGCCCGTAAATGGACTTATAGCTTACATACTTTATTAGGGTCTTTCGAGACAAAACCCTCGAGGTTGTATCGTATCTCTTTCTGCTTGTAAATAAGTTAAGAAACGATTTAGCATCCATTTGCGGATTTCGCGAGTCATAGTATGTATTTATAGCAGTATTATCCTAATGGTTGATATAAGCCAGCGGTGAAAGGTTCATCATAGTGTCTGTATTTACGTGAGTGACCTTTCGCCTTAGTCGTGCTTTATAGTTAGACCTTTACCGTCATGTCTGTTTTCTTTTGAGAAGACCCATTTGCATCTATAGGTTTGTCCTTTATAGGTGGATCCATGGAGTCGAACCTCATTTTACATTTTATGGAATCCATTTAGTGCATGGCAGAAGCCATTTTCGAGTCCTTATCTAATAAGACTTCATTATAGGTAGTAGGTTCATCATTATTAATGATAAGCACGTTATCATGCACCTCCCGAGGAAGACCGGCGTCTCTTAGACCTCGATCACCTTGTGTATCTGAAGGTTGTTAACTTTCAATTGCATATCATGAGGTATCGACTCTTGCTCCACCTCCTTTAACTACGCTTTGTGGTTCACGAACTTCGTCAAGTTCTATTTGACTCCCACTAGCCATTTAGAATAAATTCTCTTTCTAGAAATGAAAAAAGAAGCGCGTAATCTTGAAACAAACACTTTTTGTTCATTGGGATTATAAAAATAGTATCCAAACTCTCTTTTGGATACCCATAAAGCATTTATCCGATTTCGAATCAAGCTTGTCTGACTCTACCTTTTTTACAAAAGCAGGACATCCCCAAACCTTTAAATGTTTAAGATTTGGTTTCCTCTTATACCATATCTCATATGGAGTAGAATCTACAGCTTTAGAAGGAGCATGGTTTAATAGATATGAGGCAGTATTTAGGGCATATCCCCCGAAATGATTTAGGAAGATTTGCATGGCTCATCATAGAGCGAACCATATCCCCAATAGAGTTGGTTTCTTCTTTCGGATACTCCGTTTAATTGGCGTATAAGGTGGAGTCCATTGTGAAAGAATTCCATTTTCTTTCGGATAATCTTGAAATTCTTGGCTCAGTATTCACCACCTCGATCGATCGAAGGACTTTAATACTTTGTCGAGTTGGTTTTCAACTTCACTTTTATATTCTTGAACTTTTCAAGACCTCGGTTATACTTCAATAAGTATACATGACCATATCTTGAATGGTCATGTCGATGCGATGATATTTCTTGCTTGAGTCGGCATAGGTCCACGTACGCGGTATGTGAGACTTAATAACTCAGTGAATCTTTCACCCTTTCCGGTAAAGGCGTTTTAGTCATCTTACCTAATAAACAAGATTAGCATGTATCAGTGATTCATAATCAAATGATCAAAATAGTAGTTTTATATAATTTGTTTTATGCGTTTCTCATTTATATGACAAAGTCTACAATGCCCGCAGATAAAAATTTCCTAAGATCATCTATTTTGGTTGTTTTGTGTTTATATTGAAAAGCGGGATTTTCTAGATCAAGTATATATAAACCATTAGTTAAATGACCAGCACCGCAAAAAACATGACGCGATATAAAGAACGCTTTTATTTTGTAATAATGTTAAGCGAGTCTAAATCCAAACAAGAAATAGATATTATATTTTCGTTAATCTTTGGAACAAAATAACAAATTTTAGATCTAGAATTAATCCCTTTGGGTAAGAAGAGTGTATATTCCCTACGGCTAATCTGTGACTTCGTGCTCCATTTCCCACACGTGGTCCACTTTCCCTTTGCTTGATTTTCTACTTTTCTTTAGACCCTGCATATTTATACAAATATGAGATCCAGATCTGGTATCTAATACCCAAGAGTCAAATTTAGAAGTAGAAAGATTTATTTCAATCATAAACATACCTGAAGTAGAAGCTTCATTAAACTATTACATGACTTTAGATAAGCACTTTACTTGATTACTCTTCCAAGTATCCATCCTTTCCCACGATTAGGCAAGTACCCTTTAGTTTCTTTTCTTTCTTGATTTGTTTGTTGGTTTGAAGGCATAGCAATGAATGCTTTTTAGGGCTGGCTGAATTTTTCTTTCCTTAGAGGCTCACCATCGGCTATAGCCCTTTTCATACGATTGAGTCTTACTGCTGTCTTAAGCATGTTGCTAACTTCTGGTAGTGTAGAGGTCCTGACTTGGGTCAGTTAAAATTCATCACAAAGTTTGAAAAACTTGGAGGTAGGGATTAAAAATCAAATGGCAGCTTAACGATGATGAAACATAAATCTTGATTTCTACAATTTTCAATGAGTCCAATCATCTTGACACATGGGTTCTGTGAAGATCCCACTTCCATCTTGCGAGTGAAAGAGCTCTTGAGAGATATCATATCTTCGTTCCTGAAGCCGCACATCATCTGATGCCTTTAAGTGGTTAAGCGTGTAAAAACATTCATATCCTCATGTTGCTTTACCGTCGGGACTCATGGATGCCTACATCGAGACAGAGACACTTTCGAGAATCATCAGAATGTTTGATGCATCTTTGGCTTCTTTACATCATCACGGAGCGAGGTTACGAAGGAATTGGTTTCAAGAACATATAACAACCTGCTACATGCAGAATAATTCTTAGATTTTGGATCAGTCATAAAATTGGAGCCCGATTGAAACTGTGTCAGAACAGAATATTACGTAGATTCATGTTAGTGTTCATTTTCTGAAAAGTAAAGATAGAGTAAGTATTTATGCAATATACAAAATCAAAATAAAATTTAGATATATGACATAATATTTTTGATTTGCTCCCCTTTAATTATTCGAATCAATTTAAGGATTTCCCTTAAATTGATTTAACATTTTTATAAAATTCTTAGTGGGCTAGGATCTTATTTTAATTATTTTAATCTTGAGTTAACTCAACAAATTAAAATAATCTCAATAAGTAAACAACAATTGCTAATTACAACCTTTTGTAATTCCCTAGATAATTAGGTTATCAACTTTTTGATACACATATCACATATGTCTCTAATCTCTTGTCTCAAAAAACACTTAGGCCTTGAGTTAGCTCAACAAGCCATGTATTTTTGATGAAATCAAACCCATTATTCAAAGATCTAATCTCATAGTAAAATTAAATTTTTAGTAGAACAATCTTGAGTTAACTCAACAAATTATTCTAATAAAATTTATTTAAACTATAATAATGGAAGACAACAAATGATTTAATATTATATATTATTCAAATAATCACATTAAAAGAATAATATTTTATTCAAATAATCACATTAAAAGAATAATAAAAAAAAAATTTAAATTTTAAATCATATCACATATGATGCATGCTATATCTACGTATGTACAGAATAACGAGAACACGTCTGTTTGGCAAGGGAATCAAACATTAACATGCGCAAGCGAAATGTAATTTAAAATAGATGCATGCATACATCACCAGATTCTTGAAACAACACAACTTCGATTCGTTACGGATCGCAATGATCACTAGCGCGCACGTCCGACTCCCAGGTATCGCGCGGTATTTCTTTGGAATCGCCACTTAGGAATTTTTAAGCTGAGAGAACTGTCTGTTGGTTCTGAATCATTTCATAATCCTAACTTTGAGTTTTACGATCACATTTATAGATCGATTTCTAGAGTTATAATAATCCTCATAAATAGGATCATTTTAATTTCCATAAATAGGAGAATTAATTTATAATTAATTATCATAAATATGAAATTAATTGATATAACTGGCAGCAGTTATAAATGGAAATTAATTCATAATTAATTTCCATAAATATTAAAGGAAGTGAATTCATAGCTGATTTTTAATGTTGTTCTAATATTTATGATAAATTAATTCATAATTGAAATTATCATAAATATTATAATTATCAAATAATTAATTTTGTTTTAACCCAAGAATTATTCTTTTTGTGTGTGACCCTTTAGGTTCCTAATCAACTAGCAATAAATATAAATTGTAATTCTTAGACTTATATTGACTTTAATACACAAAACCAACAGTTAGAGGGTGCCAGAGTTCTTGACCTTATCTGAAGCTAAGTGTTAGTCACTGAGAAGAAATATGGGCTATGAAGAATGGTCAAGTTATTGTTTGATTTGGTTAGGATTTACAAGAAGTTGCTCTTCCAACTTGTTAACTGGGCACCTAAAGTTATCATAGTCTTTCACTTTCTGATAACCTGGAGTGAACATTAATTGAGATATTTTAGGACTACCCCTTGGATCAGTTATTGGTTACTGGGATTTTGTGGAATGGGAATGCTAGTTATCTCAAAGGAAGTATGCTGAAGGTGACCAAAGGAGTTATTTAAGTGGCTTTTGTCCGGATTTATTTGAGGAGAATTGGCTCTTCAAAGTAGTTTATTTTGTGTCTGCTTTGCAGCCATTTTCAACGGTTCATACCCAAGCTTACTGCTCGTTGAATTAGTGGGTCAGCATACTTGGAAAAAGTGCCCTAGCTCTATGCATCAACTTAAGTTTTCAGGTTTCTTTACTAAAATTTGCCATCATTTAAATTCATAATAGTTCTCTTCATAATGATTATGTATTTTCAGAACCTCATGTGAGAGTTAATATTTATGTTGTAATCCTTTCATGGAATATTTTGTCGTGTTTAGAGTAGTCAACATTTGGCATATTCACTATTGTGGTGCTGACCAATGTTTTTAAAGGTGAAAAGTGTAACGTAAGGTGTAAGCCTCGAAGCTTAAGTTTTTTGTGACTATAAATATAATTTAATAAATTTTTTATAATATATTAAAAATAAAATAAATTAGCATAAAATAATTTAATAAATATTTTATAATATATTAAATTTTAATAAATTTAAAATAATTTTATCTTTAACATTTTATTTTTTATTATTTCACAAATTTATGTAATTATTTAAAAATAATAATTATCAAAAGACAAAATGAAAATAATTAAATTTATTATCTCTAAAAAATATATCATTTTTTTGTTTCAAATTGAAAATTATTGCTAGATGTATAACTTTTTAGAAAATAAAAAAGTTATTACAAATATTTATCATGTAGTGCCATATTTTTATTTATTTATTTATTTTGAAAGGTGTAGTGCCATATTTTTAAAATCCTTTTTGTCTAAAAAAAAAATATTAGGGCTAAGGAGGATTGAACTTCCTTAGCCTTTTTTGTATTTTTTTTAATTGGCAACTTTTTTTAAAATATTTTTCCCCTTTGTCCCTAATTATAAAATAGAAGAACAAGAGAGCGAGAGATATAGAAGAAACGAAGATTTGCTTATTAAACACGTGTGTATTGTGGCTAAATCTGAGGCTTACTATTTATAAGTTATCACATGAATACATTAATGTATATAAATACGTAACCTACACATTAAGTAACCTACATTCGTAACATATATATCGATGTATATTGATGTACTTTTTTATTAATATGGGACTAATGGAAGTTTATGGACATCAATGTATTGGCCAATAAAGTGGATGTCATGAAATCTTGCCTCATTAAAAACACTGGGAAAACTTAGTGGAGACAATAATGGTGAAGAAGGAAAAAAGAAATGCAGTATAAAAAAAATTACTCCCCCTCTTCTCAACATCACTTCCAAATCTACGAACTGCGCATTCAATGCTAGCAAAGACTAGCCTTTCAAATGTTCACGATAGGTAGAGCGCGGTGAGTCATCTGCTAGATTATTAGTTGAGCAATTGATTGAACATTAATATCACCCATGCTTTGTAGATCATGAGTGAAAAGAATTTTGGTGATATATGTTTTACGATTCTATCCTTTAATGTACCCATTTTTAGTGAACTGATATCTGACATTATCTTGTCCTAGTCGTCGGGACTCGCTGTAAACAAGCCGTGTAAGCCCGAATATGATGTATTACGGATCTTAACCATAACATTCCCGACTTGCTTCATGAATTCTTAAGATCTACACATGATGAAGATGTGGCGGTAATTGATTGTTTAAGTAGAAGCATCATGAAATAGGTACATCACCTATGTGAACAAATGGCAGTTTGTGATCGGGAGAGCATTATGAGGGTTAGACATATATCCATCTGCATAACCAATTAGTGCGCTTTGGGTACATTGGGATAATATAGCCCATATCCATCGGTACTTCAAGATACCTCAATATATGTTTAACTCCATTCCAATGTCTTATTGACAAGAACTATCTTGCTAATAAATTTATTAAAAATGATATATCAGTCGTGGTATGACTTGCAAGTGATACATTAAGTGCTCCAATAGCACTAAGATATGGTACTTCGTGACCAAGAAGTTCTTCATCATCCATCCTAGGCCTGGAAAAAGATCTTATTCACATCTAATGACCTTACAAACTATCGGAGTGCTCAATGATGGGCATTATCCATATAGAATCGTTTCAACACCTTTGATATATAAGCTGATTGATGAACAAAAATTCCATTCTCTAAGTGTTCAATCTGCAAACCAAGGCAAAGTTTTGTTTTTCCTAGATTTTTCATCTCAAATTCTTTCTCTTGTTGACTACCGCTTCGAAAGCTCATTCGTAGTTCCAATAATATTCGTGTCATCAACATAAACCGCAATTATAACAAACTGGATCCGATCTTAATAAATACACATGGGCAAAGGGGATCATTCTTATACCTTTTTCGCAATAAATATTCACTAAGACGATTATACCACATGCGTCCAGATTGTTTCAACCCATATAGAGATCTGCATAATTTTATCGAGTAAAGTTCTCGAGGACCTGAATTATGTGTTATGGTGCAATTTTAATCCTTCGATTTATGAACAAATACAACTAAGTGGTTCATATAAATAAGCCGTGAATCACATCCATTAAACACATACCAAGTTTTTCTATGTATCACAAAGCAATTAAATATTTAAAAGTACAGATCCGCACATGTGGGAATACGCTCCTTCATAATCAATGCTGTGTCTTTGAGAATCCTTGTGCAACTAATCGCGCCTATATCTCGACACAACTTTATTTGTCGCGTCCCTGCTGCACAAATACCCATTTGTATCCTACAGTTTGACACCATCATGTAAGTACACAGACCAAAACTTCTCGTGGTTTTGAAAGAGACCACCCGCTCAATTGCATCTTCCATTCACAATCATTTCGCCGTCTACAATTCTCGATGCACTTTGGCTCAAGGTCCCTATCATTAACAAATGCTGAGGCCACATTATAGGCAAGCCATCATCGACGTCGATTTTATTCCGATTCCACTTCGCGCTAGACATAGTTTATCGAGATCTCCCCGATTGTCACAAGCTTCTGTGCACTAATTCTTCTCTCGAATTACAAATCGGGAGTGCAATGAATTCTTCTAGAGCCATCAATTCCTCAACTTGATCATTTGATCCTTTCCGGGATTTTATCTTTAAACCAATCGTCAATTAATGCTTTCACCGATTCAGTTCATTAGCAAATGCATTGTCCTATTGTGACATCAATTCTAACTGAGATTAGCGCCAGGCGTAAGTACATGTAGTTACTCTCTTCGGATTAGTAAATGCATTTGGCAATTGATTTGCTAAATTTTGCAAATGAATAATCTTTTGAACTGCCAGTTCACATTCCTTTGTGCGAGGGTCAAGATGAGACAACGACAATTGATTCCAACTAATAACTTTTTCCAACTGTTTATTTTCTTTCAGTTGGAAAATCTGATTCATCAAAATGACAATCGCTATTGAAACGAGTCGTAGTCAAATCTCCAAATGATGTCTCTAAATATTTGATTATCGATGGAGATTCATATCCAACATATATTCCTAATTCGGGGACCCATCTTAGTGCGTTGTGGTGGAGTAATCTGAACATATACCGCACACCCAAAAATCCTTAGATGGGAAATATTTGGTTCTCGACCAAAAACCAATTGTAAAGGAGAGAACTCATGATAATTTGTTGGTCTAATACGACCGTTGTCACGCATGCAAAATAGCATGGCCCTGCGTGCTGGGAGCTTCACCCCATTAGTAATGGCCTAATCAATTGAAGGCGTTTAATAAACGATTCGTTAAGACCGCTTTGTGTATGAACATATGCTACGTGATGTTCAACTATTCCAATAGACATACACAATCATTAAGTTTAAAGTAAATTCTCCTAAGATTGTCGGGCACGAATTGACTTAATCAGATAACTGAAAATGAGCCCGTGAATCGAACTATTCGAAAGCAAGCAACCCAGCAAATGCTTGGTTACGCTGCTGATAAATGTGGAAATGCATGTGACCATCTCGTTGATGCATCAATCATAATCATAAATATCGAAATGGTCCACATGGTGGATGAATAGGCCCACATATATCCCCTTGTATACGCTGCAAAAATGCAAGGGGTTCTGTCCTTATTTTTGTTGGTGATGGCCTTATAATTAACTTCCCTTGAGAATAAGCAGCACATGAAAATTTATTGGACAGAAAAATCTTTTGATTTTTCAAGCACGCTCACTGAATTTTTAATGATTCTCCCAGATCAATATAGACCCAGGATGTCCCACCTCCCACATGCCAAACAATAAAATTATTTTCATCAGTAAACTTCTGGTTTACTATGGCATGTGCCTCAATTGTGCTTATGTTTGTGTAGTACAAACCAGAGGAAAAAACGGGTAGTTTTTCCAATATATTTTTCTTACCCGAGACAACGTTGGTAATATATAAATACTCAGTGTTGTCTTCATTTGTAGTCTCAATATGATATCCATTTCGCCGTATCATCTTTTAAACTCAATAAATTTCTTCGAGACTTTGTAGAATATAATGCATCATCAATATGAATTTTTGTTCCTCCGGGTAACAATATATTAGCTCTTCCGGAGCCCTCAATCAATTTTGCACTGCCCGATATTGTATTTACATCTGATCCTTGCATTATTAAAAAGGAAAATAATTTTTATCCTTAAGTATAGTATGCTTGATGCACTATCTCAAGTAGACATATCATTGTCACCGATTGAGGATCCCACCAGATGAGTTTCCATATTCTTCATGAGAAACAAGATATATAATAAGAAAATCATAAAATAAATACATAAATATAAACGGGAAATATTTTATTTTTGGAGATTTTCATCACCAAACAAGTGCTCAATATTCGCTTCAGGCTGAATAAAGAAATCAAGAACATCCGCATGAGTCATATATCATTAAGGTCGATCAAACACTCTTATCCTTAGAAACAAAATTTGTCTCTACCTCTTTATCTT